>CACSLJ010000152.1:0-60032 GCA_902706625.1 Albugo laibachii
TGCCGCTGATTCTAAAAATAGCAATAGCGTGGGTTCGGAATCGGCAACAGTCTTATATTAGAGGTTTATTTGAGGTAGAGATGGTGTGTATATGATGGAAGCGATACAGTACTGTAGTCGAGTAAGGATACTCAAATGGTGCAATAAAACGGAATACATGTTTTTTCTTACAGATGTTATCCGGCATGTATGCATTACTATGTCCTCTTCGTGAACAGAGGATCTACCTTGGATTGCATCCGAGAATTCTTACCGCTCGACCTCATTTACTTCGATCTGATCGATCTCGTTAAGATATGATCGATGCTTCATTTTTTCCAGTAGTTCAACAAATAAATCGGTGACAATCAAGTACTTGTCAATATCTTGAGCAGACATCAGCCGGAGAGAGCTTGACGCATTGAGTAGAGACGCGACACTATATCCGGAATCACACGATTAAATCCCTGAGCATGTGCACTGAGTGGGACACACTGAAGGACAACTGTCGGATTGTTCTTCAACATGTCACTGGAAGTTGATACATGTAAGAGCGATTGATTTTCACGCTATAGATTATCACCCATGGAAGATGTACACCCTTTGAGACAGATATAGAGCTTCGTGTGAGCAAGTACTTGTAAGGCAAGCATGCCAAGCACATCCATGAACTAGCGGGTCCAAAGAAATCAGGTAACAACTACCTCACAGGGGATTCGTGGTATTTGGAGCATACTGTGTGTGGTGACATCATACACGAGAAATTTCTGAAGGTCATAAACACCGGCTTGAAGCAATACAATCCGAATACAGCGTCGAGCCACCATCCCGGGATCCAGAATGCTATCCCGCAAACAATAGATGAGCATGCCTCATGTCATACATATATGTGCAACTCACCCGAGTCGCTGAGAGATTTCAAAACTCAACCAGCCCGTGCTTGCACCAGAATTTTGATCAGATTGCATCAAGCTTTCATGGAACACAAGTACATCATATGAATTTTGCTTGGATGCATTTGACACTTGGATGCAGATAGACACTTGACTTCCAGCTTTGATTTCGGATTTGATATGATTGATCAATGTGACCCTCAGATGGATGTCAACATTTTCTTGTACTGATAGTTGCTGCCTCGTTGATGAGATATCGTGCAGAAACTGACTCAATAAAGGTTTGATATTTATTGGTGAAAACCGCTTTTCATGTCTGGAAGGAGCTGGATGAATTGTTGTACAAATGATAAATTCTCTGATATCTATGCAGTGAGTTTTTATCGTTGTAGACCACGATATTGATAATTGAGCAAAGCCCTCGATATTATTTCCCTGTTCCAGGGAGAAACAGGTTGTAAAAGTTTCTTTCGGATAAAGTGTTGCTGGAAGCATTTTCAAAATGGACGGACACATTTTTTGAGAGTTGCTCTGTTCTATATTTGAGTATGCACTTCCTGAATGCGTAGACAAGACTCTTGAACACAACTGCATATTCTTCAGTCTTATGATGGCTTCTTTGTGCTCATTTCTGATTGCCAAAAATATTCCTTTGCCATTGTTCTGAAGTAATACCACTTTGGTTGAAGTGGCCAGCGGTCTGGTCACTCGAACTTCTAGAACGCATATATTTTCATTGTCACATGTACGTTCAATCCAATCAGACCGTTTCCCTAACGAGCCGTTTACCAGTTGATTATGATCGAAAGAATCCAACTCGAAAGACGTCTCGAAGTCGGGTGAAAGTTCGCTCGATGGCGATCCCGGTGCATTGAAGAAACTAACCCGCAAAAGAAGCTTTCGGTCTAAAAAAGCTTCCGGTATTTTCAATCGAAAACTCGACTGGAAATCAATTTGCCATTTACTGGGATCTAGATCTGATTTTTGTACTCTGAAAAATCTCATGTTCGAGTTAACTTGACTGATAGTGGATGGAACCTCGTCAGCTTCACTACTGTCCAGTTGTATCGTCAATGATTTCCGCGCGAAATAATCAATCACACGTTGTACGTAAGAACGATGTGCGCCGCTCGATTCATTAGCCTTATGTACGAGTGATTTATTCGACACGGCGTTGCAACCCGTTTGATCAGAATTCTTTTCAATGATTGCTGAAAGTGTCAGCGTTGCGTGCTCACCTATAAGTCAACATCTTCTTCAGCAAGCAGTTTTATCACCAACATCATATACCGTCAAAAAGCTCATCGTCACGAATTGAAACTTGCCAGGATATTTCTTGCGCGACGAAAGGCACCATGATTAGCTACTATTCGTGATGAAAGCTCAAAGTATGGGAACCAGTACCATTATTCAATATTACCCAATAGGAGTAAAAGCGACTAATGGAGTCGCTTGAATAAGTACCGCAGTGTACTAAGGATGAAAATGAAATGTATAAACAAGGGAATACTAAGATACAGACGAATTGCTGCGGTCAATTGCCCGTTCCTGAGTCCTCTATGACATTGTATATTTGATATTTATGCGTAGTAATAATTCAATCAAACAAACGGTCCTGTCTACGATAACACCAAAAAAATAGGCATTTGTTGCCTATGAGTGCATACCGTGCTACTGATTTGGAGCAATTAGTTGTGTTACTTTTAATCTGGATGTCGTGACACACAAATGATTCGAGCGAAAAGATTTGCTCGTTCGCGGAAGAGTCTCTTCTGATTGGGTTTAATTACTCATAAGGATAAGGGTCTGTGCATAAGAAAGTCAGGAAATAGGGTAAAAAATAGGGCTAAGAAAATAAATTCGTTCAAAAGAGGGAACTCGAGCGCAATAAATTCGAGCTCGGGTACTATTGACACAATTGATCCAGTCAAAAGGACTGGGTGATCGTTTCATCATCGACAATTCATTGTGAGAAGAAAAATTGCACTTATAAAATCAATACCAGTGCTAATATAATCGCTATTTAAAAGTCATCAACTCCCTATCGAAGCATTGGCTGCACTCTATTGAGGCACATTGTTGGAGTACAAAGAACATATGTATACAAACAACAATGAGAATCATCTTTCATTCAATCCAGATTCAGTTCCATCATTTCCAACGTCACAGCGTATGAGCAATGAAGAAATGCTCACACGACAGCTCTATTTACATCAACAGATACAAAAACAAATGGAAATGCAAATGGAAATGAGCTTACAAATGGGTAAACGGCAGTCTGGGTCATCTACAATTAGCAAGGTGGATCCAGATTTAGGGGACAACGTTTTTGATATGATTGATGATCTCATTATGATTCCCAACAGTACGATTCAGGCCGAAAGAGGAAGCTATAACGGTCAAGAATTGGAGAATGATAATGATATGGCGTCAGGTAGAGACAGCTTAGCAGATATCATTGAATCGCTGGATATGGATCTCGAAGATCTACAACTTGACAATGTGTTAAGTCGATCGCAGAGTAGTGGAAATAATAACACACTAGACGAAACACTGTGTACTGAAAATGACGAAGAGCTATTGTCCGATGATGAATCACGTGATTCTGATATCATTGACATGGATTCCATGGATCTCAGCTTGGATGACGACGATGATGATGACAATGACCATATTTTACATCACAGTCCATTTTGGCCCTCAAAAGATCCCAACGAAAGCTCAGTTGAGCAGCATAACCTGCCCAGACCACGATTCTCTTCACAAGATATGCTTGCATCTGTATCTGGTTCGCTAATATCATCCCAATATGGGAATCTGTGTACTTTAGTATGGGAAGAAGGTTCACTTGGACTCCGATTACGAATGTCACAATCGAGGATGATTCCTGCAGTGTCTAAAGTCACCGGCCGGAGCTCCATTTTTGGAATACATCTGATCGATGTCGGGGATCTTTTAATTCAGATTGGTACGCAATCGACAAAAGATTTACAATTCAACGACGCAATCAAATTACTGAAGGAAAGCAGTAAGCCATGTCGCCTAACTTTCCGACGGCTGACAGCGGATCCGATGGTGGTCAGACCAGTTCAGCGGCAACTCACATCACCGATAGCGCTTAAGTTGGCTGAAAAGTTAACCGAGTTATCCAGTGTAGAAAATGAGCGGCTACCATTAGCTCCAGTGGTCCGACTTGAGCTCAAATATGAGGTAAAATGGCTTGATGGACCTTTAGGAATTAGCCTCATAGCGAGCAAGGATGCACCATACCCTCTAGTGACACGGATCACGGGCAAAAATCGGTCATCGCAGATCTCCGATGTCCAGCCTGGCCACTTCTTGGTTCAAATTGGGACATACACTACTTGTAGCGGCAACTTTAATTCCGCCATCAAGTATTTGCAAAAAGTTTCCAAACCAGTATCGTTATATTTCTGTCCAAGTACAAAAATGGCTTCAGTACGGCCAGAATTGGGACCAAATGAATATGATCAAGTATGGGAGAAGAAGCAAGCACTTTCGTTCACCGTGAAGCCAGACACATGCGGAAGAATGGTCGTTTCAGATCTCGGCAATGCAAAATCGATGAAACAAAAAGGCAAACCGATGCCTGGTATAACACCCACGGTTGCAGTAGGCGATTGGATTATGTATATCAATGGAGATAGCACTCAGTATCTGACATTCCATGTCGCGTTACTGAAATTGCGTAGTGCCCGAAGGCCTTTGGTGATAAGATTTTGCCGAGGTTCAGACTTACCCAAGGGAGTACCTGTGCAGTATTCCTCTAGTCTACAAAACGAACAAGTAGCCGTATCAGCAGCTCTACCGGCAAATGGTCGATTGGTGGCAGGAAAAATCACTGGACCGTTTCAGCATGCAAAAGAGAATACTGCACATCCTTCGATGAGTTTAGGTACAGAGCAAAAAAAAGAGATTGGTACTTTGAATGAATTAAATAAGCAAAGTCTTGGTAGAAAAACAACAGATCGCGAAGATGAGTATGAAAGTCATTGTGGATCGCGTAGTAGAAGCCCCTTGAATCACACTGTTGCTGATGACGACAAAATCAATGCCACCCTCATTCCAACAAATAACGTTCACACCATGCCGAACTTGCAAATTACAAAAACTGAAAGCACCAGTACGCCTTCAACTTTGACGTCGAATCAGCATTCGAAAAGTACAAACCTACTCAGCAGGACGGCAATGCATGTGCAGCTCCCAAAAAGCAACAGTACTCCTGTTCCGAACGTGACCGCTCAACCTTCAAAGATTCTCAGCATATCTCCCGCAAAAATCAACCAGATACAAACAATTAGAAGTCCGGCTGCAACTTTAACAAGTACGACTCAGCCACAACCTTTGAAGATTGAGGCTGCATCATCCAAGACAAATGTTAGAAGCGATGAAACTTCTGTCAAGGAAGAGTACGAGGTTGTGTGGCCAGAAGGTACAGCCTTAGGATTGACCTTACGGGTACATCCAACAACACGATTCCCTGTCGTCGCCCGAGTTACTGGCACAAGCAATTTGGAGAATATCGAGCACGTTTCTCCTGGCGATATCTTATACGCAGCCAACGATGTACCAATTGTTCCGCAATCCAAATTCAAGCAAACACTCGAGAATCTCTCGAAATTACCCAAACCAGCTATCTTACGATTTAGACGTAATTCGCAAGCTTTGGTGAGTGAGGCAATGTTACCACGTGGGCCAGCGTTGCAAGATGGGGAGTATGAGCTTTTATGGCGCGAGAGCACCAATCTGGGACTCGTATTCAGCGCGGATGGTGATTTACCCCGTGTCACAAAGGTCGACTTGGATTCAGGAGGTACGATACTGTCAAAGGTATCACTTGGAGACACTCTAACGTGGATCGGCGCGATGAATATTGGTGATATGACATTCCACTATTCCATGGCAACGTTACGAGCAACAAAGCGCCCGGTTGTATTGCGCTTTCAGAAGCGACCGATAATTACGAGGCACAAATCGTTGGGTAAGCTGGAATGAGAATGTCAAAGATTTAGAGGACTATGCGTTTGATTGATTTGCTTTGATCAGTGTAATGTAATACTTAAGTAATATTCATGGCAAACAAGTTAGTGTTCTTGCTACATACAATGGGACGATCTGCTTAATCGCATGGATCCAGACTACCACATTGTCGACGTAGGGGACATGCTGACACGATCGTACTTGGCGGCTAAAGCTTGCTTCTTAGTCAAGATTTCATGACGTGAGTTTTTGAGGTCTTTCGAGACATCAGTCACATTAATAGCATCCATGAAATTAGCTAATAGAGGTGCTTTGACATTGGAAGAAGGGGCCGTACCAATCACAGAAGACGAATGGAGAAAGTCCTCGATGGCGAATGCGTAATGATGAGCTATCGCGAATATAAGCATCTCGACACAAATGATGAAATCATTCAGTGCAGAAGCAATCTTCTGTGCATCCCAGCAATTCGGACATCCGATTTCCCAGTCTTCTGATATGATTCCGAGTGTTTCCAGTGCACTTATTGTCAGAGACTGCCAATATGTGAAAAAAATGACGGCTTTGATTGCAAGAAACTTTGGAAATGGTCGTACTGGAGCCAATTCTTCTTTCGTTCCAAGAAAAAATAAAATAAGACAATATAAAGCCCAACACTGCGACAAATTCAAGATGAATGTGACATAACCATAAGAAACTAAAGGATTGAAAAATTGGCCTTCCCCATAAGCGCCAGCCACGCTCGTAAAAAGGATGACTATCGACATGAGAATTTTAGTTGGGATGTATTGTAAAATACCAATCGTGGTGAGGCGTACAAACTTTCCGCCCATTGCCCATGGCTGCACACAGCAAAACGGAGTGGTGTGCATGACTTGTGGCTTCGATCGAAGTGTGTTTGCTAAAATGGACTGTCCCCCAAGGAATTCCACAAGGAAGCAGTGAAAGGAATACAAAGCAAACGCTTCATAGCAATCGCGGATAGTTTCGAAAGAGAGTTTGCGGTCATTGAATACCAGCGCCAAATACGACGTGAGACTGTAGATGGGTACCATCATCAAAATTCGAATGACGTGTTTACGTACAGCAGCGGAAGGATTATACAAAAGATGTGTCCATATCAGCCATCCTGACAGTAATATTGATAGAAGTGTAAACGCACCGCTTATAGCGTATGCAAGCGTCTCGATTTGCATGCTATAGAATTATACCGTGTAGCATATATCGAAGTCAGAGATTTGTGTAGTATGCATGCAGATTGTTCGATAACAGTCAGGCGATTGTTACGGGTGGGCTTATAACATATCACATGACTATATAACCATCCTGGCCGATTGCGCTGCTCTATCGATTATTTATTGCGACTGATTTTCTTCTTTTTCTTCTTTGCATCCACTTCATCTTCATTCTCATCGTCATCACCACGAAGTCTCTTATCCCGAAATTTATCGGCCGCTTTAGCCTCTCTTTCTAGCTCATCCCATGTTGGGGCTTCTTCATCTTCGTCTTCAGATTGTCCAGAAGAGGAGTCTTCGTCAACAATGGAAGCCCAATCGGATTCATCCGATTCACTCGACTCACTTCCTGATTCCTCAACATCTTCACTTGGCTGAGAGTAGTTGCTATCGTTATCTTCTTCTTCATCGTCATCGTCATCATCTGATCCTTCCATCTAAACAATACAAATACAGACTCAGCCATAACAACATAAGCACCAAGACGGAAATGTACCTTCAGAAATTCCCATCCTGCTGGTTTTGGGACCCCGTCTTCATCAGTGTCCAAGTAAAACCGATTATCTGCTTTGATTGTGGCCATAATACTCTTCCAATTTAGATTTGCAGTACCCGATGTGAAGCAAATGTCGATGTCATCCAGCCACTCCTTGATACGTTCCAGTTCACTAGTAGATACCGCACTAATTCGTATTGGAGGAGCTCCAAAATTCTTGAAAATGAAGACTACGTCAAAGTTCTTGGAGGAAAACATCACACGTTCGAAATGGACATGCTCGACTTCATCCAGTGAGATGATGAAAAAAGGCATTTCGGTCAAGCTTACGAGACAATGAACAGTTGGCTGCAGCAAAACCATTTCCTTGAAAGGTGTTCCCATAAATCCAAGCTCACGATATGGGATATCGAATACCACTGATTTACCATAACGCTCTGAAACACTTTCAAGTTTGTGACAAAATTCCTTGAATGTAGTGTTGAGCTTTTCGCGCAAAGCTCGCTCACGATTTTCTTCATCAAGTTCATCCGGATCGTACATTGACCGACGACGATTGTCCAGTGTCTGAGATCCTTCGATAACTTCGGTGTAAAATTGAACATCATTTTGTTTCTTTTTTCCTATCATGATGTGATTCTTCAGGTGGAAATGGATTAACACAACCAACTCTTTGTCACATGGTTGAAATATAGCGTGCTTGATATTTGTATATAGAATGTCCAGCTTTTGATTCTTGTTTGTGGTGAAGCGAAGTCCGTTGGTATGAGCTTCGAGAGTACCATGTGTTTTACGCCCGGTTACGTGCGGCCTTGCGGAGAGATCAATCAAACGTGGTACACGACGATCGCGAGAGAGAACCAAGTCTTCTTGTGTCACTAGATCTGATTCTTCTTGCTCTTGTTGTTCACGTTGCTTCACGCGCTTTTGCAATTCCTTGATGAGTCGAAACTGATTATTAAGATTGTGGGCATCCATTGATCGAAACCCGAGCTCCTTGATGAACATTTTGGTGGGGAATTTCGTAATGATATTTTGCATTGCTGGCAAAAGGTCACGACTCATGGAAGTACCTGGAACGTAAAAATTGATTCGTAGATATGTTGCTTTATCTTCCTCAGATTTGCTGACATTTTTTATTGTCGAAATGTGAAAGGGGACTGGGACGCCATTAACTGGGAGAATTACGGCTTCCGCTCGCATATCGACCATAACTTGACGATCTCTTAAATCTGACGGATAATGAGCAGGTGATGGGTAAGCTATGATGGTTTTCTCTCTCTTTCTATCGTCCGGGGTCTGATTATTCATCTCTTCCAGACGTCGCATTGCTTCCTCTCTTTTTCGACGCATCAGTTTAGCTTGATGACGTTCTCTCTTCTCTTGTTCAGTTTCTTTGCCTTCAAGTTGACGCTGCTGGTCCCGAAGGCGAGATTGCAATATCTGATTTCGTGCCCCTGAAACTCCTGTATCGATAGTGCCACTGCCATCTTTTCTTTTCTCTTTCTTTTTCTTGTGTGCTTTGTCAACATCCTCTTTGTCTGTTGCTTCATCGATATCATACCGAACTTTGTTCCAAGCCTTGGAGACTTTTGTGTAGAATTTGGTTTCCTCCTTCAAAACAACGACTGTGTCAGCTAAATAAACTGAGTAGCTGTCCATTTTCTTTCTCTTGCGTTGAGACTCCGAAAGAGGAATACCCTGAAATCCAAAACCGACATTGAATGCCATCCCTTCTTTGATGGTTGTTGTATTCTTCGAATTCAACAAGTTGCATGACTCGCGAAATTCCAATCCAATACCAAATCCCATATTTTTTGTCAGTCGGGAACAAAGTGCAGAATTTCGTGTTTGAATAAAACGTCGAACTTTATCGACCACTTTGCTGATAGTGGCGCCTGGACGAAGCTCACGAACACACAAGTCGTGTGCTTCCCGCAGAAGCTCATATGATTTTTCCATCGAGCTGCTTGGATCAATGAAAAACGTGCGGCCTACATTTGAGCAATAGCCTTTGTATCGTGCTCCTAGCGAGCAGATGATAACATCATATTTCAATGGATCTGAGCTACTCATTGCACTCGGTCGTAAGTCGTATTTGCCGCCAGATTGTATAATCGGTGGGTAGCACGACTCGATATCAACAGGATCAATTGAAACTTTGATTTTGGTAGGATCTTCAAATACATCTTCTATTTCATTTGCCATCTTTTCCTGGCTAACCACTTTTTCTTCGTCAATGATGAGCTCCATGTCTTCCATAAATTTGAGTTTGTAGACTTTGCTGCTCAACGCACCAGCCCATCGTATATTTTCCTATGGGCGCGCAAATATGTCAAATAATATACATCAAATGTACAACATCGACTTACAAGCTCGTCGGGTTCCTTTATCGTAAGAGCCAGCTCTATGCCCTTTGCTATATCAAAAGTTTCCAAATTCGATTGATTCACTAGGCTCAAAAAAGACGTAACAAAATCTCCTTTTGGATCTTCTTTCTTCAATAGACCAACTTTTGTACCAGCGTCATTCAACGCATTTATGATTTTTTGATAATTGTCAGCTTTATTATCTTTTCGATTCCGTTTCAAAAGCTCTAATTTGATTTCGGAATATTCATTTCCACCCAAAACTGACTCCAACATGGTGTCTAGCGGTACCGATTATAAAAGAGCGATTATAAATACAGGTCAGGGTAGAAATCATCGCGTTGGCATACACTTTTTTCCGCCTGTCATCACAATGAGTTTCTTTGGCAGAAATATCATGAGTGTCTCGGGAAACTCCAGATAACCGAGCAAGTAGATTTGTAAAATTGCGGATTTGCGATATCCCGAGTCTTCCGGTTGTGCACGACCGGTCAAAATACAAAAGGAGTCGACCGAGTTCCATCCATTGGTGTCTTTATGTTCCTATGCGCCAAGAGTTGATGTAAGAAAAGTACAATTAAAAATATCTAGATTAACACCTTCCAGGAGCGGTATAAGCTTCCAAGTCGACGAAATAAATGTTTCTCATCTAGACTCGGTAGCGCGTTTTCCGTTCCATTCTCAGCAACCTTCGGTAGATCAGTTGCAGAATTTTCACCCGCAGCCATTATTTATTTCCCTTGAATACCGGTTTGTACCAGGTTTTGAACAATACATTCATATTTGACGACATTTGACTTATGCTAAGGATGCTGCTGGTTTCGCTGCGCAGACTGCAAAGAATATACGCTGATCTAGATTCCATATAAATACAGTTTGCTTTCCTCTACATAAGAAATTCGCATCGAAATATCAACATCAGAGTCACAGCTGCTCAAAATATAGGATTTGGGCATTGCCGCTCCAGGGCCTGTATTTGATCGCGTATTACGTGCTTCTGATTGTCACGGAAGCTCTATTCAACTACATCTACTCCGATGAATTGCTACACGATACCTATGGATCGTGTTCAAGTAGGAGTGTCTTAGTACGAAGGCGGTTGCATTAAAATTGATAAGCAGTCATCATTCTTCCATGTCAGCGATAACAGTCGAATGCTCTCTAGTCAAATGTTGTTAGCTAGTAATCGTCATTTAGGCTCCGTTCTACCACGACGACTGAAGATATTTGCTGTACAAGCATCTAGTTGTGTGACCGACTAAGGTTGTCTTGCTATGAAGTCAACGGTGATTGCGCTAAAATTGGTAAGGAACAATCCTTATCCCCTGTCCATGACTACAGGCGGTGCACCTTCGTACCGGAAATTTATAGGGTGTCTTACAAATCGCCAATTTGAAGCCTCTGGTCGTGATCCAACCTCTATATTACAGCGATCACCACAATGGATTGCTATATGAGTCTGCCAGGCCATGAATAAGTAAGAGGTTCTTAATATGAAGAAGAAAGGGGTTGTGCTAGAACTGGTAGATGGGAATAAGTGTGGCATGTCAGCAACGTCATTCGTAATTCTACTCTACCGGAAATCGTCAGGGTCTCTCCTCAATACCGCATTGAAAGCTTCCAATCGTCATTATAGGTTTCTCACCACGACCGTTCCTGATGAAAGAACCGCTTGTACGCACGATAGAGATAGTATTCTTAGAAATATTCAAGTACCGCGCATAATACAAACAGCTTCATTGTACGAAACAAAGCATAGCTAAATTGATGTTGAACAGCGCGCAAGATCTTTCGGTGGGGCGGTACTTCTTACGTCAATCTCAGCAGCTTTCCCATTAAGCCCACTCCGATACGCATTCATGTACCGAAATGCACGTCGCGCACACCGGTGGATCTCGGAAAGCGGAACATCTGCGTGAGCACGCGGGGCTGTAATGCACAAATCTAGAAATTTGTAGTCGCAGCTGTCCCGTATCCGCCGTTTAACTGCCACCCAGAATTTTTCATTGTAATTGAGTTCGCACTGAAACTTGGGTTGCAAATTTCAAGGGTCTCGATCGGCAGGAAGCTCCTCAGGCAGTGCTGGGCTTTAAAGTCTGGTTTGCTTACCATGAACTTTCGCGCGAAGCAGGGCTTCCCTTCTCTACATTGATTGTTTTTCAAGTCCTTGCATTCGACTCGGAGGCCAGGTTGCCAAAGACCCTGCTCCTGAAGGATGATCATGAGGCCCTCTGACTTCCCATAGAGTAGCGGCAGATGTGCAGGTGGAGAGGATGTGCTTTGAACGCGCCTATTGTGGTAAGTTGTTGGCCGCGTTCGTGATCGCTTGCCACCGCAACCCGCAAATTTGATCGTGCGCATAAGATATCATGCTTGTCCTGACGTCGAAGCTGGAAGGTCTCGTCACGGTACTTGGAGTTCATCGTCATTGCACTCAGTGCGTCGGCCGCGAATGAAGTGTGGTTTGTGGAATTTATCGAATGCTTGGGAAACGACGTTCAAAAATAGAGAATCCCCTCTCAGCAAATTGCTTTACCAGATCCTCACTTGTCCACTCACCTTCATAATTCTTGCCAGACTTCACAATCGTCTAGGATTCTCTTGAACAACTGTCGTCTATGGCTTAATCGCCTTCCGTTAGCGTGAGGCGTCCACAAACTTCCCCAAAAAGATCACTGACATGGAGCACCCGAAGTGCTCCCATTTCCTCAGAGGCTACTTCCTGCCGGAAGAGCTTACCCTTCAATCATATATCAATATAAGCCAAATATACATGACCAGCATCTTCCGCTTTCGAAAGAGTGGCTTCGAAGTATAGAGAAATAGATCGACCCGACCAAGCGTACATTATGGGAAGATGCCACATGCAATGTGATTACAGATCAAGCTGTCACAGAACTTCATCAGAGGTAATCATTGCCAAGTTGCTTTGAAGAAAAGAGATCCGTAGTGGCTGCCCTCGAATACGTGAGCTCTGCAAAGAGTTACATGAAGAACGAGCACTGACTGATGGGTGGAACAGATCAGTGACAAAATGAGCCCACGAATCGACGCGTCCTACCTTTTGCTGGACGATTATCACCGCTTCGCTTGATATAGATCTCTACAGCTTGATGATATATATGCTTTCACTCGATCCTTCTCGTATATGTGGCAACCGGATGCCGATATCGTCTGACAGTTTGAGATGAAGATAAGGCAGCTACCAAGCCGATACTAGATCTATAGTTTAATACATTCCCGGGAGGCATGTCTTCAATGTCGGTATGGATTGAGAGGTAACTGCGTAATGATACGTAAATGCGTTAGAGGCAATGTGATGGACGAAGGCCCATGGGAGATGGTCATACAAACAATAGTCGCCAACTTTCGTTCAGATGGTCGGGCAGATCCAAACAATCTGATTTATCAGTAATTGTTTGTTTTGTAAGTATTACGTGTGTGCAATCGAACGTAGATTAATGCAGATTGGCATCCAACTATGGTGCTGTTGTGTCTCCGTATCTTGCATGCCTTATCACCGATATGTGTTTCGAAACATCTCAAATTGCCAGCTGTAGATGCTTGCGAAAAGCGCTTCGCATGTCCAGGACCGTTGCACATTATCCGGTTGTGATTACTCAGTACTCAAAGCTGCGTATGATTTGCAGCAACTCTTCGTTCGCTTTTAGGAGAGCGCATAACAATTTATCATGTGTATTGGATGTCCTCTTGCACCTCCACCACGTGATTTATTGCGGATCCTAGAAATGCCTTGAGCGCAATTAAAGTATGTCGTTTCTTGCTTTTATGTATGCATTTATATTCTCAAGAACATTCAGTGGGCTCCCGCGCTTGCAGTCTTGTGAAATACCGCTTTTCGCTACATATGCGCCATAATATTGTTGTATGATTATTATGAGTAGTCAAGCCAGTCGTTGGAAAGCGAGGTCGTGGCTATATTCAGCGTCTGCTCACGAATAGGACTTCCACAATCCTTGATATCGGCAAATAGTACGATTGTGAACCGATACTCCTCGTAGCTACAACTCTACTGGGTCACCCCGTTTTCCCACATTAAAAATCCGTGGACCACCTGGAAAATGTCTGCGAGCCACCCTTCAGCATGCACTTGATAGCACATCGAGTTTGAGAGCTTCACGTCGCCACATAAATTTCTACGAATGAAGCCTATCGCTCGAGGAAGTCGTATGCAATTACTTGATACTAGAGGCCGCTTTGTATGAAATATCAACACTTCCACTAGAATCTTTATCACCTAAATTGCGTAACTTTCGACTTCCATTCTGAAATCAGCTCGATTGTCCAAAAGTTGCTTGTTTTCGTTTTCATCGCTCTAGCATCCTTTTTCGCTCCATCTCCAGACGCCGACCAATCATGCCAATCGACAGAATAATTACTAATCCACGAGCTTTTTTGTTTTAATGTTCTTCCGCAAAATCTCTCGTAGCATCGCCTCGTCGTAGTCGCATTCATACTTCTTATCCACTCTGTTTTTCATGTCTACCGATGCTCCGTTGTGAGCTGAAGCTGTAGTCGAAAATATTTTCTGTCATGAGCAAGGATACACTCAAATTTTTTCTTCTTTACCTTCCTCTGTTGCAAAGAAATTGATGTCGTTGAACCGAATGAGGACAATTGGATTGGGAAAGCTCGCTGTAGAACCGAAAGCATGGTGTCCATATAAATGATTGGCAGCGAGGAAGAAGTAATGAGGTTCATTATGATGAAAACAGTAAATGAAAGCAAATACGATCCATTAAAAATAGAAAAGTCTATTAGCTGTTCCTCCTCCTACGGAATCGATAGGGTGCTTACTGTTCATACAAGTACATCGTCTTATGTGACGCTACAACTTTGCATTCGTTTCTTGTAACTGAATAATTCGAGTCTGGAGACCTTGGTTTTCAATTCTGAGCGCTTTGTTGAGTTTCTCGCTGAATGTTGTGCTTGTACTCTACTAAACTGCTGCTCAGCAAGCTTTGGTCTCAGTGGCAGCAAAATTCTTTTCGTTGGCGCTTGATGCAGTTTCTGTTTGAGGTTACTGAGGCTCTGTATTGCCTCCTTTAAGTCGCTTTCAAGTTGTATCGATCGATTGGATTCTTCCTCCAACTTCAATAAAGTGATGCTTAGCTGCACAGAGAGCCCCTGGAGAGTTTCTGATTTCAGACGGTAGGCCACGCTCTGGTTTTCGATTGTTAAAGACGATGCATCTTGGACTCTTTTATACATCAGTACCTCATTTTTGTTAGGTACAGAACTCGCCGCTTTAGCGAGGCATGTTCTCCAGCAAGCCGAGATACTTTCTCAGATTGCGTCAGCCTTGGTCGGATCGGTGATTTCACTGGGCTTGTGATGGAAATGTATCTTCCACCCACTCACCTCATGTTATTTGTTGTCAACGTTTGACGTGCTGTTCGTGTTGTCATTGCTTGTAGAATATTTTAGTGAAGGACGTAGAAGATCATTTAAAGAAGACCATGAAAGAGGTCGAGAAGGAAGTCAGAGAAAGAAAAAGAACATCGTGATTTGATCTCTTGGCGGCGAATCTCCATCTTCTTTAGCTCCTATAGTATTTTATAGTGCTTGCTTAATGTCGTCACTTTTAGTCAAAAGGAGACCACAGAGCATTAAACGGAGAAAGAAGCGACTCAGCTAGAATTTACGAAAACAAAATGAACAAGATGAGTGGAGTCAATGTGCAGGATTCGCTGATTGTCAGGACGACAAATGGAGACCTAGACATGATAGAATGCTTCATGACATGTTTATTGTGGTAAATAGCATGCGTAAGTTCATAATGATCACAACGCGGTCTATATAGTAGAAATTCATGACGATGGTCCTGATCAACGACGTCCGCGTCAAGCACAATTACGGCTAATCGCAGTCAGGTATGTTTGTCGTGCCGTTATTCGGGTCTTCTACTCGGTTTGTCTCATACTGCTTCTATCGTGCAAGTGCCATTTCAACAGGGTTTGAAGCGATTTACCGATTGGGAGTATCCAATGATGTTATAGAGCCGAAATCCGTGATACTTGCACTTACGACCGGTCGAAAAAGTGTGTAGATAGATAATCTCAGGCCAAGTCTATTGTGGCCACCACTGCTGTATACAGAAGTTTGGAACGAAAAAAGCGGACTTTGGGATCCAAGCTGTGTGTATAATCTTCAAATGTTGCTTCGATGATGTTACTTGCTAAAAGGGTTTTATAGAAAAGTGTTAGTGCGATGAATTAATCAATAGTGTTGGATCGGCTGATGCTGCTTGTCGATGGTACTTGATAAGGTATCAGGCCAATTTTGCCACAGACTTTGTGGTAAGCATGTCTTTATTCATTTGAAAATCTGGAGGAAAGTTCAAACTCCATTCATCAATCTCTGTGTGTTCACTTGCTCATTGCGGCATATTCTAAATCTCTGTAGAACAGCGATGTCTCTAGTACAGCTGCAGATTCTAAATGCCGTCATGCTTTCTCCTTAAGCAATACATTTTTTACAGAATATATAGTGGGTCTCTCTCCAGCTTCCTGATAAAGCTGGTGGGTGAAGTTTCATGATGCATTTTTACAGCGGAATGAACAAAAATGCATTGATGAAAGAAGAAACTGGAAATTAGCACCACGCGCTTCCACATGAAAGTTTTCATTATGACTGTGAGAAATTTATCACTTATGACACTGTTGGTTTTAAGTAACAAAAATTCATGCTGATGATGTACGTTTTCTACAAGGACTAAAAGAAAAAAAAGGAAAAGTAAGGCTGCTTTATTCGATCAATAAATTCCTTTCTGGTCAAGGCCTTGACTTGAAAATCGGTGTTCGCAAAAGCCGACCACCTGTAGCCACTCGAAACTTATAAACAAGCTGTTAACGAAAAAGAAGAGTCTGAGATGTGTTCGAGACGTTGTATATCACTGTGTTATTTGCAATTATGTACGACATTCCAATACAAGATAAAGGATCCCTCGCTGTCATATACGTTACGAAAACTTGGCTTGATTTTACTTTACTACATTCCATAATTTTTTGCTCCGCAATTGCATACATTATTAACAATTAAGAAGGTATATAATATATCAAGAATCGACTACGTTCGCCTTCGATTTCCTTGGCCTCCAGATTCAGTACTTCGCTCGCTGATACAATGCTATGTGAGATAACGTTTTTCAATCGTTTCCTTCGGTGCTCAACTAGTAGTTTTGCGATGAGAAGTTACAACATTTTATAGCTGCTGGCTCAGGGATGGTGGTTGCAATCGCACTTTCACGAAGCGATCAAGAACCACTGCTGCAGATTCTTGCGATTTTGATTGAATTGTTGTTTGGCGGAGTCCCTTGGCTGTGAAATGCAAAAGACCTTTTCTCTTCTACTCAAAAAAACATCAGCAAATTATCTTCTGCGTTTAATTCGTATAATCGGAAAAATACGCACCGACTGTTTATTGCTTGCTTTTTGTCGCTTTGTAGCACAATCGGGAACGGGCACGAGCTTGATACTTTCATCTTGCTTATCGCTTGGTCCAGGTGGTACGTTTCTAAAGTAGAATGTTACCACCAGATTCATTTTGTCTCAAGTGTGTTTCACATACCTGGAAAAAACTTGCTCGTGAGATATACGCAATTCCGTTGACATCCCCACCAGACAAGCCACTTCCTTTCGTCTTTTTTCGTTCTAAATAAAAAAGTGATGAGTTGCCTGCCAACGCTATCTAGCAAAATCAAACTTACATTTTCGACCATGTCATCAAACGATTTGTTATCTCCACCAAACACAGACTGCCCAAAAAGGGCTGCCAATATAAGAGTCGCTCCACGGCGATGATATACCGTTACTCCATCGGCGCGAGTTTCTTCACCCATTTCATCGACCGAAGATCTAAGATGAAATCCAATTCCGACACCAAAGACATTGGGCATTCCCTCGTACGTTGGAGTGACTTTCGGTGTTATCATCGACTTCATGCTTTTGCTCACACAATGAACTAGCACCTGAGCTTTCGAATTCAGCTTCACGGCGCCATGCTCCAAGGCAAATGCGACGGGTTCAGAATCTACAGTGAAGGCTGGAATGATATTTGTGGTATATCCACAGCTCCATATTATTGCAGCTGCCGATTCATATGCCTTCGAACTCAAACTTTGATTGCCCTTCTCTTGAACCTGAAAAAGTCTAACTCGACATTCTTTTTTATTCAGAATATCTTTGTATAATCGCTTCGAGTCTTCACGAAGACCAGTAAAAGTGTTTATACTGCCAGACCGATCAGCATGAGTCGCGTCGACAGAATCAGCCTCTGCTTCTTTCTTGTTCATATAAAAGCATCGGATAGAGCTGCGATGTAGTATTGTTATATCCTTGCTTCCAAAATCAATTTTTCCAGCACAATTGATTCCCTTTGAAGTATCGGTACAATCCATTGAACTGTACGTATTCGACCCGAGATCCAGCGCTCGTGAACTATCCACGTTTTCTGTAGTTGAAGAGATATTTTGAGAGACAGCCGATTGCGTCTTTTTCGTCAGACGATTCAGTAACAACCAAGCCACGCTGAACGCGCTGTGTGATCCGCCTACAATACAGACTGAAGACGATTTGGCACGTAGCAAATGCTGTCTCAATGCTTCGATGCCTTCTTCTCGAAGACAAAAGTCCGACAGAAAGAGCTTTTTATCCAGATTTGGATGAGGGAGCTTTGGACGCATTTGTTTTCCACCAAAAGCGAGTACAATGTTTTCTGAAAAAATCGAAACCGTCGCTTTAGTAATTTGATTCACAACATCCACCCGTATATAGTTTTCCCCTTCTGCATCTTTCAGTAGATGAAACTGAGCTGCTCGTGAGTTGAAAAGACAGTGCGAGGTGTCACGATATGTTGGTTTAGCTATTTCCTTGGATAACTGAGAGCCGACAACATTCAGAAAGTCTCCAAAATCTCTTAGAAGAACAGGCGTCGTACCCAGTTTCTGAAGCTTCTGAGTCGTAGCGTGTGATTCAACATTTTGCAAGAAAGTTCCTTCAATCATCTCTGGTGGGCAAAGGTCCAATCTTGTGTCTAGAATGCTACTGACAAGACTTTTTGCAAATATGTTTGAATTGATTATATAAGCGCCGAGATTTCCTCCGCCAAAGGTGCTTTCATCACCGTCATGAACGACTGCTACTCCGAGCTGTTTCTTCTTCATGCGCTGTGACTGTTGAAGATCTTGGTCCGTTCCAAAGGCAGTGGGATTCAATAATCTAGGTAAGAGCCCAATACGTGCGGCTCTCACAAAGACTCCGACGCCAGCCGGTCCTCCTCCGATAACAACAAGTTTGTATAGACCATTCTTTGCAGTCTCGATTCCTGGTTCTCCTTCAACGGTCTGCATGCTGAAATCTTCTGTAAGAGGACTCACGAGGAAAAATTGGATGTGCGTTCATTGTTGGAAGCTGGATACAACTATAGATAGGAAATTGATGTGGATATCCTCTATTAATAATCCAGATCCACCTAAAAATAAGTTTCATATCATTGGGTGCAAAAACTTGTTTTTCTTATTCTCTTTAACAAAAGCCTCTACAATCTCGGTATTTTTCGCCTGGGTGGTATTTGTGGGGTTGAATACGATGCACGTAATTCGGAATGTATTCCTAAGCCACCTTGTGCTTTCTTAGACCGTAGGTCAGATAATCGCTGCTGGCGGCTGCGTTGTGGAGTCTGAGCTCTGTGATTTAAAGAGATTCTTTCTCTGATTGACATGGGAGTAGCTGAAAATGAGCCTGTTTGAGGTGTTTGCATTGGAGTTTGGTAACGACTCGATGATTTTCGTTTTCTCTGTTGCGAAACAAATCAAGCTGGTTCAATGTGTGGCTGTTCTAGAATCTTTTTCCTTACCTTTTTCAATCCGATTGTGTCAGCAATGCGCTCCCGGCTTGAGATTTCTTTCATTCGGAAGGTTGGCCCTTCTGAATCACCGTCTTTACCAACAAAGATGACTTAGTGGAAAGCATCATCTTTCTATTTCAAGTAATTACCATGTCCTTGTACATCCAAATTGATTGGCGTTCCCTCGATGCTACCCCATGTCATGAATGGACTTGCATGGATACCTGGTGCTACTGTTGGTGTCATTTCAACCAAGTCGTATTCTTTTTCATCGTTCTTTTCGAACCCGGTGCTCGTCGACTTTCATAAAAAAAAGAGTATCAGCGATTATGCATCTAGACATTCATCATCTTTACAACGTACCGCTACTTCTTTTTCAGGCGGGAACCGTGAATTCTCGTAAACAATCTTTTTCTTCGGTACAAAACTTTGGTTTGATTGAACATTGCATTTATCTTCGAGTTTAAGCATTTCCTCGCTTTTTGACCGAGATTCTCCAACCTGTAAACTGAATGTAAAAATATAGACTTGAGCGAGCACGTAGAGGGTATCCAAACCCTGCATATCCTTCTTGTCACTTCAAGAAGCGGAGGAAATATTAAAGGGTTTTGTGCGCGATATTGCCATGTGTCAGGTGCCTTGGGTCTTTTGTCTATTGCGTCTTCAAGAATTGTTGAGACAAGATAAAGATTAGCCATATATGCCTTTACCCCCTTTCGGTGCACATGCTTGCATAATAGCTTTTCTCTCTTGGGCCTTCATCCAGGTTCCATCAGTAAGCAGAAACATCTTGCAGGTATTCTGATTCTCGGAGTCAAATGCCCAATGATAACGCGACCGATGTTCTTGTATCGCTTTTGTTTGAAGCTCGTTGAAAGCCGAGTTATCCTCCGACGTATGAGTCGCCTTCAACAGAGCATTAGTGCCTACCTATCCTGTAAACTACCTCTACCAAACCGTAAAGTTATCCAACGTCATAGATGTAATGTCGTTGGACCCAAACTCTCGCGATTGATGACAATCGTTATTATCATTTACATGCTCCCGCGTCGCTGTTTCGTTCCACGAAGAACGTGGTGCAATACAGGTCGATACATCCTCTTCATCGATCTATCATGAACACGTGACTACAGTCCTATTTTAGCTGCGCAAAGCAAATACCGGACCAGATCGCCATCCGATTGCAATGTCTTTTTCAAAATCGAGCTTTCAGGGAAGAAATCGCGTTCAATAATAGCTTCCAAGGCCTCCACATAAGTGTCTTCTTCCAGTGCTACTTTTCGAATCAGATTTGTTGTCATTGTTAATGTGACACACAGTACTATTATCGTAGCTTTAAAGCACGAACTTCACAAGTTTTGGATGTAACGGATAACAGTTGACGATCTTTCACACAACAAAATTGGCATTACGCGTCGCATGATGACGACGCTTTCTTTATGGCTAACGGTTCTACTATACTCAATGCACATGGTTCGTCCAGAGCTGATTCATCTCATATCGCTTTCTCGTCACGGAAGTCGTGCGCCGAACCCAACGGTGCAACATTTGTGCCCGAACAACATGCAAAATTATCAAAAGTACCATATTCCACCAGAACAATTGACAGAACGAGGCATGGAGCAATTACAACAAGCGGGGGAGCATATTCGTGACATTTACGTCAAGCGAAAGCGTTTTCTGAATGTATCATTTAATGGACCAAATCATCAGCACTTTGAAACCTATTTTCGAGCTGATGCAGCCACACGTTGTGGACAAAGTGCTGCTGCTCTGGGTTATGGACTATATCCCGATGGAAGCGGTCCTGGTGGCTTTAAGAAGCAAATAGTTCCGATATTCATGCAACTGTCGGAGAACGAACACGATTTTGGAGCCGGAGGTCCTTGCTGGCAAGTTTCGAATGAGCACTTGACCAAGTATGCTGGGACAAGAGGACGTGATCTAATACTGAAACATCGGACATTACTGCAACTAGTTGCGTCAATATGTGGAGAAGAGTTTTACCTCTTCAAAGATCCCATAATGGCGATCAAAGATGTCGCCGACATGTTTCTATTTGACATAAATCAAGGCTTGCCCTTGCTTCCAGGCATGAATGAAGATCTATTGTTTGAGCTGGGTAGGCTTTCGTTCCAGCATATGATCGAAAGACTGTACGCAACATCTCGAGAGATTACGTACGCATGCGGCGGGTTTCCAATTCTTCTGCTGAAAGATTTGCTCCGTGCAGCTAAATCAGACAGCGAAAACCAGACCGCTGCAACCTCCTACAAGTATCATTCCTATCACGGACATCGTGAGCTGCTACATGGGTTGGGATTCATGCTGGGTCTTAAGTTTCATTTCGATGGTCTGCCCTCATTTAATGGCTCTACTCCGCTAATTCCAGGTACGACGTTACTAATTGAACTCCATAAGAAGACAATGGAAGAGGGTATGACGGATCCCTATTTCGTCAAATTATATGTTTGGTCTCCAAAAACAAAGCGCACAGCCTTGGAACTTGACCAATGTATTCGTGAGTGTCCATTGAGTAAGTTTACTAGTTTGGTTACCGATTTTATCGCGTCAACTGGTACGTGGCAAGACATATGTCACTATCACCCACAGTTGCGCAATGGGGTCATTATGTCATCCAACGAAGGGAAAGATTCATTGGCGTTCTCGGATTTGTTAAACAACCGGCATAAAGAATATGAATCTATGGGGAATGGCAATATCGCAGGATGGATAGGATTCTTGTGTATCGTCATTTTCTTCCTATATTTTGGCTTGAAGATATACCGCTTACATAGCCGTCGTCTATACAGTTCCATTCGTTAAGAGAACCCGTACAAATTAATATCCTGTAATAATGTAATACTGAAAAGTTTATATCATTCCTAATAGTTTGGCGTCAGAATTCGCGTCGATGACGATCAAAAGCTGGTTTCGTTCGACTACGAGTACACACCGAAACACAGCGAGTCAAGAAGAAGTAAAGCCGCCAGCAACTTCAAATACTAGAAGAAGATGTAACTCTTCAAATATTGTCAGCTCGTTCGAATCGAGAGACGACATAGATCTGGAAGATTATTATTCAACAGTAAGTGATCCGTCCAATAACACGTCGATAAACGTAAGTGCCGATGAGATATCACAAAAGCAGAGGAAGAGATATATTGACAGTATAGAAAGGGTTCAGTGGCTGCATCATCAGGATTTGGAAGCCTCCGAAAATATACGATTTTCGCAAGATCAGACAGATGGAAATAATACCAATTTGATCGGCAATCCACGCAAAAGACCTCCAAAAATATCACAGGAAACGATGAATACCTCCAGTGCTGATGAGAATCTGCGTTTGGAAGACTTGAGATTATCGATGTCGGATTCCGTTATCGCACAAATACATACAGCTCGTGAATATGATTTGTGTACTGTCATGAAAGGGTGGATGGAAAAATGCAGCCAACAGCTTAAAACATGGAATTGGCAATATTTCGTACTTCGAGATGATGGGGTGTTGTCCTTTTACCTTGATGAAGGGATGAAGAAGCTCAAAGGAACGCTGAATGTTGGCCATGGATCAGGGGCTCAAGTCTCTGTTCAGCTTAATTTGACTGAGAAGAAACAAGTTTTTTTACTCTCAACTTCGCTTCGAGCGACTTTATTTTCTGCACCCTCGAGGAAATTAATGAGTCAGTGGATTTCGAGGTTACGATCAGTTGGCGTTGATATAGTCGACCAAATTGATCCATTGCGAAGTACAATTCCTTTTTTTATCCGAGACAAAGACACACCTCATCAATGGCAACATCTTCGGCAGTCTGATGATTTAACACGAAGAGATGGGTTTCTATGGAAACGTGGTCATCTGAAAAAAAATTGGAAGAAGCGCTACTTTCGGATTGAAGATGGCCAACTCCAGTATTTCACAGAAAACAAAAAGCTAATGAGAGGGGCTATACCGCTAAATGGAACAGTTGTGAGCCCTGGAATGACATGCTGTCCAGACGGAAGAAAGAATTATTTTGTGATTAGTAACATGAACCACAAAAGTGAATTGCATCTGAATGCAGAAACTGAGGCCGAAATGCACGAATGGGTACAAGTGTTGCAACAAGCGCAATCTGGATTTGAAAGAAAAAAAAGGATAGAAGAGCCATTAGGATTTGCTCTCGTGGTCAAACGGGCGGAGGAAATCCCAATCATTAGTTTTTATGCCACATACAGTAAATCGAATGAAATTGATGTCGTAATGGAACGGAAGACAGAAGCAGTGGTAGTTACAGCGTGTCCAGGAAAAAGTATTCCAATCGGTAGCCAATTGGTTGGCGTGAATGACAAAAACATCTTACCTCTCACATATGTGGAATCCAGGGATTTACTGCAGACCTCTGCCTTCCCGTTGACCCTCTACTTTATTGCACCTCCTTTCAAGCTGGGATCGATGATCAAGAAATCCCGTTCAGGATTGGAAAACTGGAAAGAACGCGTGTTAGTGGTATCAAATGGAGAAATACGATACTATAAAAGAAATCAGAAAGGCACCCGCGAGACTTGCTTAGACGTGACTACTCTTAAACCTCGGAAAGCTTTTGCATTGTATGGTTGCTATATGAACCTCATTGACGTACCAGATCGTCCGCATTGCATTGTGATTGTCCGATCACCAAGTGACAAGTTAGTACTTCAAGCACCAAATTTGGAAGAGTGTATGGAGTGGGCGAGTCTTATCTACTGCAGTATTCGAATTGCGTCCCAAGGAATCACCCCGGGACATAGCACAAACTTACAGCTCGAAAGGTTGCTTGATGTTAGTATGGAAGACACATCACGGTGCAGTCTGCAAAGTAACTCAACCATCGAGGTATGAAGATTGTTCAGATCGCTATATGGCATGTAAGAAGCCATCATCTATCAGTCATCGCATTGAAGGATGCGACAGTTATGTACTTGCATGCCTTTGCATCATACGTGAGATATTTGGCATGAAACCTTTTAGCTATTCCCGGGCTCCTAGTAGATACTTTTTGTACATGTTATTCGCAACGCCACATCGCCAATTCATTTTTGTGTCCATTCCGTTTTCTTTAGCGTCGTTCTCGGCAGCTGCAGACTGTCTTTGGACGTCGACAGCGCCGACATTGCTGCACTTGGTTGTGCTCCGCAATTGCGTTCTCTACCGAGTCTTCTGGGTCGAGACTATATTTCAGATCGCGCTGATCGGTTGCATTATCTCCCCTGTGCTTCTGCCTGTCTCTGCCGTGGTAGCTCCGCGTCGTGCGATCTCTTCGCGAATCTGCTGGCTGTCGACTTCTTCCTTCGGCCTTGAGCTCCAAGCAGCGTTTGCAGTATTTAGGATTTTGTCCTGTCGCGCAAAATGTGCCATGAGGTGCGTACTGAGGCTTCAGGATAACTTTTTGTGGCCGATTATACCACTTTGGAGCTGGAATAAATCGCTGCGCAATAGCCGTGCATACTAGCTCAATATACTCATGGATAGCGCTTTTTGACACGAGTTTTTCGTACACTTGAGCAGCACAGGCTGCAATATCGCGGCACTTGTCATCATTATCTCGACACCATTGTATCTTTTCAGCAAGATCTGACAAATCAGATTGGACTGGAATATGGTCTTCATACGGAATCAGCAAAGGGAAATACCACAGCTCCCTGACAGTTGAGGATGACGTGACCTTGAGAATCACGCTGTTGGATTGAAGTAAATGAGCATAGTCTGTAGTCGAATGACCTTCAAAGTGGAGAATGTACTTAAACTTGAAATACTCGAATTTTGGAGCCAGCACTTTTCTTTCCGATGTGAGTTGCGCATCGAGAAATGGGATACCATCTCCCGCCATTTCACCATTATAATGCGCTTCTTCCTTCCACAGATCCCCGAGATTGACTAGATGTAAACAGGGATTTGTCTCCATGTTCGTGTCACTCATTGAAGCTTCACCTCGAAAGAAAGCCGTTTTCTGTTTTTCATTCCAAGAAATCAAGTGTTTTGCAATGTCATGCGATTCCTCACAATTTTGCTAAAAAATGAATTGTTTATAACATCTTCACCTTGAATACAATATCGCACCTGAATGCCATGTTTTCTACTTGTCAGGTCTCCAGAGCAGAAACATTCCCAGTCGTTCTCGCACTTGCTGCTCTTCCCACATGTACAAGCACCGCAGTGAGAATGAAAGAAAGTTTGGGGAAAACACATTTCGGTTGCGACTTCCCAATCACGTGAGCTGGGAATTGGAATATCGGCATGACTACGAATCGAAGTCAAGAATATGGGCCAAATATGACATTTATGGAATCAACTAACCTTTCGGATGTACTGACGCTCATTACTGGAGCATAGCTCCGATATTGAAGTCGTGCCGATGACGCAATAGGTTGCTTCTCAGATTGATGAGCCTGCGATATGTGGTTAAAAATGCCATGGAGATCTTGCTGGATGTGCCAAACCTTTAAGATTGGATGATCTTCTCTGTTGATTAAGAACTCGCAGTCTGGAATATCACGATGCTTGCAGCAATCTTCTAGCCTAGGAGTGAAAGTGTGAGCGAGAGAGTAGCAGAAATGCAGTCGAGTACATGTCACGTAATTGAGTAAAAGATCGATCATTCACAATCTGTCCTTCGTCCACGCTTTTGCAATTTTGTCGTTCTTTTGATTCGTTGTTTTGTCGAAATGTATCCTGATCTACATCACAAGTGCCGGCCATGAAGTCCAGTCGATACGTTTCGATTTGCTCACGATCGGATGCGGGATTGAGAGTGTATTCGCATGCGCTTGTTTGCTTGCAATGATCATGATTCTGCGATAAATTGATTCACAATGAGTTATAAGCGAAGCAGCTGACCAAAATGATACTTGCTTTGTTGGCGAAAGGTACAAAGAGAACGACTTTACTTCGTCGAATCATGACGAATATAGCATGTCCAATGTAATCATATGCGTGCTTTAGTGTATTGATGCTTGACTCTCGAGTTGTCTAAACACTCTTCATTTTACTTTCTCACAAAACAGGCTATCAAGTGAGCTTTGATACCAGTTTATGAAGTGATAGATCAAGCCGTTTGGCGATTTTTTCTTGTAGATTGCTAGTTTGTGAAATTTGATTCATTTGTGAGATTGCTTGCCGAGGAATAAATGGAAAGAGTCGGTCATATTCTGCAATTTTGTGAATCAATACAGACTCAATCTAATAGATTATAACCAGCTTTAGCAAAACCGACAGAGAGAAGAAGAATCGAACCTGTCTCCAATTCAGAAGGGTAGAAAATATATGCTGCAAATTTGGATAGTCTGGATTCGAGCCGCGCCAACAAACTGTTCTGACGAATTTCTCGCATTCGAGTTGTGTTGCAAATTTTGGTATTGATCCTTCTATTTCATTCCCGTAGCCCAAAAAAAGAGCCTTCCTCCATTCCGGTGTTTCTTCATCATCGAAAGCAAAGATCCCTCGCCATGTTGGCTTCTCATCATGATACATTTTTTTAAGAAGTGTAAAAGATTGGTACAATGTACCATGAAGTCTCTGATGTAAAAGGTATACATTTAGCGAATACAAGAGAGTCAGATCAAATTCGGACCGAATGAAAGAAACTCGAAACTCTGCAGCGCGAGGTTCGGATAGACTGCACTCAAGAACGAATGATATAATTATACGCAACAACTTCTCAATATCTGCAATCTCCTTTTCCATGCCATTCAATGATAAATATGAGATGCAAGTGTTTGAAGAAGCTCCAACCATTAAAGTGGTGAATGCGCGCATCATTAAAACCTGGGCTCATAGTCATGTACAATATACGCTGCTGATAAAATACAGAAACTATGAATGGCAGATCCAGATTTCAAAAGCAGCTATCTACAGTCTTTGGTTTTACACCAAACGAAAACCTCATCTCATTCGATCGGTCTCCACGCTCAACAATCATGCAAACGATTCTGGCAGCGATGGAGAGGAATTAGAAAGGCGATTTCCACAACTCCGAAAACTATTGTTTTCCAAATCAAGCACATGGGTGGACTCTGCCAGCACAAAATTCATTGAGGTGTATCTCAATACAGTTGTACAAGTTCCTACATTTCTGCATTCTCCCGAAGTGAACAAATTTCTACAAGTAAGCAAAACTACCTTTCACGAGTTGGATGGAAAGACTTCAATAAAAGAAGGCTGGCTCCGCGTTCGTCTGATACTTCGTCACAATTTTTTCTCCAAACATCATACCCTCACCAATGTGGACAACTCACTTCTGAGTTGCTTGTGTGTGTTGAAACCTTTGCACAACTTGACGGCTAAGAAGTGGTGCTGGGTAGCACTGAGGCAATCATCCATCGTGGTTTATTTGTCACCAGAGGTTCGGTCTCCAAAAATGATCCCAATGTAGCTGTACATAACGCTGACTATCGCGTGAATAGGACGAATGCGCTCTCGGTACATTTTTATTTGATCCTCACTTTCGCTCAGGCAATAACTACAAATCGGTGGATGAAGATAACGAAATACTCATTTTCAATTCCTCGTATCGGTTGGAGCTCGAAGCAAAATCGAATAGAGTAATAAGCGATTGGGCTGCAAAGATACGGGATGTTGCGACACAGAGTCCTTGGACACAGTTCCATCGAGATGATTCGTTCGCGATTACTCGCTATCCACGAAATGGAGACTCCTATGCGAAATGGTACGTTGATGGTGAGAATACTTATGCAGCAATCTACAAAGGTCTATGTTCGGCAACGGAGGAAATTTTCATACACGGATGGTGGATATGTCCTAGCATCCATTTACTACGGCCCGCTGTAAAATTCCCGCATTCCAGACTGGACTTGGTACTTAAGAAAAAGGCTGAAGAAGGCGTCAAGGTCAGAAGTTATGCTTTACCTCTCCTGGTCTGTCTCTTAACTCGCTCTATGTAGGTATATATACTCATGTACAAAGAAGTCGCATTGGCATTACCTCTGAATAGTTTGTATTCAAAAGCCGTATTCGGCTGCTTGCATCCAAACGTGTATGTCTTGAGAGACCCCGATTTCTCGATGAAAGAGTTTGGCCTTTGGTCACATCACGAGAAAATTGTCTGTATCGATCAAAATGTGGCTTTCCTTGGCGGACTGGACTTGTGTTTTGGAAGATGGGATACCCCTGAGCATCGACTGTTTGACGAGGACACCGAACTGACCAATTTTGATGGTAAAGATTACTCGAACCCTCGTATTAAAGACTTTGTACAGGTTGAGCAACCAGATGTGGATCTCATGGATCGTTCATTGTATCCAAGAATGCCTTGGCATGACTGCCACTGTCGTCTTGAAGGTCACCCAGCTCGTGATGTGGCTCGCCATTTCATACTTCGGTGGAACTTTGCGGTGACAACAAGACACAAGACGGATAAGTTGAGTCATCTAGTTCCGAGAAAAGACTTGGATTCCGCTAGACATCAGAATAGTGCATATTGCTCGATGAAGGAACCTTCATTCTTGGCGCTAAGGAAAAATCGAAGCGATGCTTCGCTATTGAAACCTCGGTATGATCAAGAGTTGAAAGATGAATGCGAAGATACTCAAGTGACAAAGAGGACATATTCAGATCGAGTGAACAAGAGTGCACGTGATCGCCTAATCAACCACGATGAGTTTACGCTTCAGAGGGGTCAGCCGTGCGTGTGTCAAATCGTACGAAGCTTGTCGTTTTGGTCTGGTGGATGTTCAACCGAAAAGAGTATACAGAACGCTTACATCCGTCTTATCTCATCAGCCAGACACTTCATTTATATTGAGAATCAGTTCTTTGTGTCCGGAATCGAAGGTGATCCATCCTGCTCCAACCGAATTGCGGGTGCTTTAGTTGAGCGAATCCGGTATGCAGCCGCCAATCACGAAAAGTTTCGTGTGATGATACTCATGCCGCTTCTCCCCGCTTTCCCAGGGCAGCCACAAGACAAAGAAGCCTATAGTCTACGGGGAGTGATGCACTGGCAATATCGAAGTATCAGCCGAGGGAAAAATTCTATATATCATATTCTCTCGCAAGTGCTAGACGATCCATTTGAGTACATCACCTTCTACGGCCTTCGAAAATATGATCGTCAACACAATCGGCTTCATACCGAGCAGATATATATTCATAACAAGATCATGATTGTGGATGATCGCCAATGTATTATTGGATCTGCAAATATCAACGAGCGGAGTATGCGTGGTGACCGTGATTCTGAGATAGCAGTAACGATTGAGGACACGGAATTCGATGAGAGTATCAAAATAGCGGACAACACTATATCAGTGGGCAAATTCTGTCATTCTTTTCGTATGAAGCTGTTTGAAGAACATTTCGGACTTGTCGCGGGAAGTCGCCTTTACGAAGAGTACATGGATCCAGTACGAAAGGAGACCTGGTTCACTATACAGAAGCACGCGCACATAAATTCTGGAATCTATGAGAGCGTTTTCGGGTGTATCCCTGCCGAAGGTATATCACGTTTCGACCAAATCAAACCTGCAAATCAAGCAGGAATAGAGCTGCATCAAAAGGGTGCTGACAAGGTACATCAGTCAGCGGAAACTGATGATGTAAACTCTGATAAGCTCACCAGTAGAGTTTTTGAGATCACCGCAAGCAATAGCAAAGCCCCAAGTGGGAATCAGCAAGGTCTCCCGATGATTCCCTTAGTGTCAGCGTCAAGATCAGATATTGGGCACTCACAATCACCGCGTAATGGTCCAGTCGACATTGACGAGGTGCGTTCTATCGACAATACTGCGGTATTAGACCATCTTGAAAAATTGGCAAAAATACAGGGCAACATTGTGCAGTTCCCACTCCGGTTTCTTGCTGAAGAAGAGCTAGAACCGGGCTTGTATCCCGCTGAGCTCTTTCAGTAACAATGCTGTTATTACTGAACAGCAGGTAGATTTTAACCAAGACATATATAGATTTATTGCAAGAAGCACTGTTTGACTGTATTTGGAGCCTCGGCAACGCGAATATTCTCAAGATCTTAAAGCTCTTCGATATTACAGTTTTAGGCTCTGTATGAGCCAAATGAAAACCTACCGGGAGATGTTCGCCTACCAATCGTGTTCGTTTTTAGATTGCTAACACCACATACGCTCGGAGCAATTGTATTAACTTAATTTATTGACTGTAAAACCATTTGTAAGGAGACAAAGAAGTCCACCGGGAGCTGCATTCACCATTTTGTATCGAGAACCGTCACACCCCAAACAATCCAGGCTTTACTTCCGTGAGACTCGTTTCTGTTGACTTTTTCAATTGCCATTGTCGCGCATCTTGGAGTATATTTCTTCGGATCTCCAGGAATGAATCGATTATCTCATCTTGCACAAGCTTGAATTAATGACAGCGAACATTTATGAGTATGCAATGATAGGGACATTATTAGAGGCTTACTAGCGGTGTGCTCTTTAACATCGATACAATATAAATACCGAGATCGCGTTGTCGCTTGTCGATCAGCTCGGTCGATAGAGATGATCCAAATAATGTTTTGCTAGGAAGAATGGGAAACACAGGCGCGTGTGATGGGTGCTTTTCACGCAGCTAAACGCAAGTGCAGCTGATTAGATATCCCCTCCAAGAGCGAATTTGATGTTCACGGTACTAAGATATCGATAGCGCAGAATTCACGATAACGCCGACTGACTTCCCAGTCCTAATCAGACGTCTCGCAAAGTCTATCAAGAAGTGAGGCATTTTAGATGTCTTACTACTCTGTGACCATTCTGCTGTATCCATGTGTTGTGTAGAGTGTATTCCTAGAAAAGAATTGTGAAATAGTAGCTATCAAAGAACGGCACCCTACCGTGTGATATTTCCCATTCTCTGGTTCAATGACTTCTTTATTATCTTTAATTTCTACAGTAAGAAAGCCTTGCACGAGCGCTTCATCATTGGAAGCCATCGTTAGTGCGATCTCACGGTCATCCAAAGTCTGAATCTGAGTCTGAGCAGGAATCAGAAGCCATTTCGAACAAACTCCTTGGCGGTGGAGGGTTGACTTCATGTTTTGAAATCGAGATCGGAATTGTTTCTAATTCCGCATGTCTCTGGATTGAATCTTCTTTCATTTCCAGTTTCTGTTGCGATACAACATGCTCTTCTACTGGCTTATTCGAAGCATTCGTCTCGTATGAGTGAGTTAAATGTAGAGTTCTGTCCATAGGTGTGGTCTGCGCTTGCTCATTATCGCCATCTTTCGAATCGAATGAATTTTGGACATATTGTTTCTGTTTTACAGGGGTTTGAGCCTGTTTTTTTGATTGAGACTCTGCATCACACCGCTGTTTTAGATCCGTCAAATTACGGGTGCGATAAGTACGGGCTGCCGACAGGAGAAGATTTCTTTTGACAGGATCTGGTTGAATCTTCACCAGGCAAGGTAAAAGTAGTAGCATACGTAAGCCTCCGAGCGATTTTGCGAGATAATCAACGTATTCGTGTGCTTCCATAAAATTATTACCGACCAGACGTGAATTGATTTTGAAGTCTTCATACTTGAGTATATCTATTGAGAAAAATCTTCGCACCGCTTTCATCACTTGTTTATATAATTTAAAAGCTTCTTTATCATAGGCACAATCTACGGTATCAGGAACATCAGGGACATCTCTCAACTGGAGCAATATGTGTGCAGGGTGCCAATTCAGCGCCATACTAGCTTTTAAGAACACACTTGTACCGGTTTTTTCAGACTCAAACTGAAAAGTAGAGGTCTCCTCAAGGATACCGTCACCCGCAGTGAGCTAATACCCTTTTGAAATCAATATATTTAAAGATCGAGATTACGAAAGCGCCTACTGTACTCAACGACACGCGATTGCAATAACTGCAGCAACATGCATTCGTTTGAATAACGAGCAGAAGAGAGCGCTGCGTGAGTATCACGCAGCGCACCCGGACATGACGCCAAGAGCTCAGTGAACGGGCAGCGTCTGCGTTCAAGGTGCCACGTCCGCTCGCCCGAACGTCACTGACTGACCTGCTGAAGTGCCAAGAAGACGACACCGAGCGTAACCCGCTGCGAGAGACAAGTCACTGCGCGCACTCGCACGAATTAGATGCGCAGTTAGTGGTGTAGATCAACAGGTGCGAGAAGATGAAGATCCTCATCGTCACAGGAGCAGCAATTCGGCAGAAAGCAGAGATAATACGCTCCATTCTCTTAAATAAAGCCACTCCAACAACTGCTGCTGTGCTTTGCAAGTTGATGCTTTCAAAAGGATGGCTCTATCGATTTTATAAGCGGCAGGGTCTCAAATCCAGGCGAACGCATGGCAAAGCTGGCTCGGTCAAGACTACTGCAATTGAGAATAGACGCCGCGTGCTACAAGCAGTTTCAAGCCTGTACGACAAGAAGGACATCTACAATATGGACGAAACTGCGTACTTCTATTGCTCGATTCCCGGCAAAACCATCTCGAAGAACCGCATCCCTGGCCGCAAGAAGATAAAGAAGCGCCTCACCGTTGTAGTGACGATCTACGACGATGGATCAGCCAAGATCCTGCTCCGCTTCGTAGTCAAGAGTGCGGAAGAGCTCGGTATTCAATATGCAAACGCTGCAAAGGGCTGGATGAATACTGAGCTCTTTACGAGCTGAATTGAACGTTACGAGAGAGTGAAGAGCGCTATGTCTTGTTGCTGCTGGACAACGTCTCCTCTCATCGCGTTACTGCCCCGCTCTCGAACGTCACGGTGCAAATGCTGCCCCCCAACACGAATTCTTTCCTCCAGCCACAGGACGCAGGGATTATTCAGTTGTCGAAGAGTAAGTTGGAGCAGTTGAAGACCCGGTACATTGTGGTTAAGTTTAATGACCTGCTTGATAAAGCCGCAGAGGTGGGAAATGAAAATGTTGAGACGCAGATAGAGTCTTTGTATACTGTAGACGTCCAAACGATGCAGTGGGCTCAAGAAGCTTGGGAGACGGTGACGAGCACCACAGTGGCAAACTGCTGGCGCCATACAAAGATTATCGACGACGAGGTGTGTGAGCTCGTTGAGAGCATAAAACAGCTTGATTTAGGACAGTAGCCTCACCACACTGCCGATAAATACACACTCTTATTCAGCATTGCTTACCTTTTATAATCAATACCTGCATCTGTCTAAATACCTTCTATACTTGATATATTTTTACACCATTTTTTGTGACGACATTCTGAAGGAGGACTGTATGTAACTTATAGTGTACAGTATACGTCAGCTCTGATCGTGATTGTCTGCATCGCAATATTGATCATTCATGATGTCTCAGGACCCCAACGTCGTCATCCCGTTCTTTACAGCCATTCTAAAGGTCTGAGTTGCCGAAGCTCATGAAGATACTGTAGTTCCGCGCAAAAAAATCTCGTACCTCATTCGGTCAAGAAATTGTTCTTCCTCCTCGGAGCCTACCAAATATCGTATTGAGATTAGCAACTTCTTCCATCCGTTTCTCGTACCAAAGAAAGTTCCAACCTTCAACAGAGGCTGGTACTTTTAAAAATGTAATCGATCTAGAAAATTTAAAATGCTGGTTTCCTAATCTTTGTGACACTAATCATAAATCCCGTATTATTGTAAGCGAGTCGTCGTGCACATGACATCAAGCACATACCAAAAGTCCTGAATTGGCTCCTGGCACGAATTGAGCTCACCTGATCCAAGCTCGCTCTCGCTTTTTTACTTTCAAACATGCAGACTTGGATGGCTTAACAGCTATGAAGTCAGACGTCGCTCATTTGAAAGGAGAATTACAATTGAGCTGTGGAGCATTCCGATCAGTTCCACCTTTTCCGTTTTTCGATCCGGATAGTTTTACTGCCCCGAATATTGTACAAAAATTGACGAGTAATGCGTCCTTCATTCAACCTCAAATTTTCTAGTACTCAAACACATCGAACGATTTTGTATCAAAGTAAATCAATCACACGTGCCAAGACGCGTCATGATTGCGTTCTACAATACTCATTATTGGTAGGAAGCATACGCGCAATAATTGCTAATCTAATTTACCAATGAAACTCGATCAAGATGACCCGAATCCCGAATATAATTCTTGCATTTGGTGCAATCCCGCCTGGAACAATAAATGCTAAAGTTGTATGCTACTACAGCCATCAGCGCCGTTCTCATTGCATCATATGCGTCAAATAGTGCTGCCTTCAAATCAGAGACGCGCTCGAATTGTTTTCCATTAGAGTACACTTGCCTGATCATAATCGACCACAAATTTTCAATGGGGCTGAGATCAGGTGACTTTGACGGCCAGTCAAGCATCTGAACTCCCTCTTCATTGAAGAATTCCCGGCTACGATGAGAAACATGTATGCTGGAGTTGTCCTGCTGATAAATGAAGTCGGTACCATAGTTAAGATGTGCGAAGGGGAGCAGACATTGAGACACTGTGTACACGTAGTCTTTTGAATTCTTCCTCCTGCTCAGCACAACAAGTGGCGACTTACCGCGGGCGCTGAAAGCGGCCAAGAGCATGACCGATTCACCACCTGCTTGACGCCACTTCGTCCGGCGGGCGGGCTTGCGCAGGTCGCACCATTAGTGCTGGAAGCCGTCAGGTCCATCTAAATTCCATTTCTTCTCGTCCGAGAAAATGATTGAGTCCCAGATTGACCGCCGTCCGTCCACAGCAGCATCCACTTGTTCCAGGCTTCTCGTTCAGCCATTTCTGCAACCGTGAGTGGAAACGTGTTCTCCATCTTGGAGTACACGAGCCAGTCGACCTGTGCCAGGATGCGCTGCACGCAGCGGACGGACACTGGCATACTTAGCTTGACTTTGAGCTGTGCGGCGGACAGGTTTCCCTGCGCCGCGGTACGCGTGACGTCGAACTTGGCAATTAGAGAGGAGCGGAGCGGGTCCTCGGCGTTTCAGTTTTAGGGTAAGGCAGGGAAAACTACTCGACGGATGGTGTCGTGGCTCCTCGAGGTAATCGTCTTGATGGCACGCAAGCTCAGGCCGGCCTCGTGAAGCCCTTCAATCTTTCTCCGTTCGTGCTCGGTAAGTTGGGGCTTCTTGATTTTCTTCCCGTCTCTTTTTGACGCTGACATCATGTTACTAAATGACACGTGTCAATGTTATCTGCACAATGATACAATCATACTTTTACACTCAGAATTTGTATGGGTCGTGGTGTACGATTTAATGTGTCGCAGTGGCAAAAACGAAATTTATATGTGAGACCCCCGTCGCTTTGCAAATTCGCGATTTCTAGCACATAGACGTTGTTACTACTAAGGAAAAATACGACATATCGAAACAGCATTTGAAAATGAGAAAAATGGACTGAGCAGTGTACGAAAACATGGGTGTATGTACGATATTACTTGTCGCTCTATCGAAAATAGCTATTTTTGTATATATATTTAGAGGTAAAATGTATTACAATGATATAAGAATACAAAGGTATACTTCTGTTCTTTTTTTCAAAGATGAAACAAATTAAATTCCGAGTTAATTCTACGTCAGTGCGCTATGGTCGTGCGCGGGACAGGCAACCATATTGACTCAGCCCACTGCATAGCGGAAAGCACATCAACATTAAAAAAAGAGCCTATTTCCTTTTCCTTGCACGTCTCAGTGAAGCTGGCATTCGCTTGAGAAGATCGTCAAAGCGGCCAACAAAATGACGATGCTGAATTTTGCAATCTGGGCTTTAAACGAGCTTATCACTCCCGCGTCTTGAAGGTGTAGAAAGGCAATCGTATTTGGTGGAAGAATCCGAAGCTTCATGTTCGAAAGCGACTCGTCCATCCGTTGCGATGAAACGTTATCCACGAGAAGGAGGATGTTGTGACCAGCAACACGCATCTGCTCAGACTTGGGGCATGGAACTATAGAAGAAAGCTGTCTCATCCAATATTCAACACGTCACGCTTCTCTTAACGCAGTGTGATCTCTTGAAGTGGTATCGTTCAACTCTCTGCACTGAGATTAAAAATGCCGCCTCTCAATGCAAGCGCTTCCACGTCAAACCGCGACGCTTCTAGAATTTGAAGCGCCATCCATCGGAGATAACCAGCGCCCGTAGCATGACTTTATCTTGAGAGATGCCTCTTCTGACCAGCTCGCGCCGAATCCTGGACGACTTCTCCCGAATCGTTGGACCAGTGATGGTAGGAAGCCTGTACTCGTCACACTGACAAATCCGTAGCAGCACACACTCTTCAAGTTTTGAAGAGGAAATGGTATGTCTTTCTTGCTTTATGGATTCCACACAGTCCCATTTGAAGTGGTATTCAGGACCCTATAGATCATCTTTCTGCCCGGCGTAACTGTTAGCTTAACGTGACTTTGGCCCATGCAGCCAGCTCATGATGCATGAGCTCTGAATGCGATTCACGATACGTGTGTACCTCTTCCTTATGGGCGTGTGTCATGCGCGCACGTATACTCATCCTGCTCCTTTGTTAACGAAGTACAACTGCGCAGAACATGAAAAAATGCAAGCTAAATTATGTAAAATACATAGCCGTCGGGATAAAGAGGGTATGTACCGACTTTGATTACCGCAAAACACTTGTTAGTCCAGACAGCCATGTTTTCATACAAACTGAAAAACCTTGCTAACTAATAAAACCTCATGTTTGCTCTTCATACATGCATAAAAAGACCCGCAACTTTGTCATGATCTATTATGTGTGATATATGCAGTTATCATACAACATGTAGTTTCAGCAATCAAGAAATGAATCTGTAATAGATCACTAGCTCATCTTGAGGCAGCTCTGGGATGTTGTAGGGTATCTTACGCTGTTTGTAGCCACTCTTCACGATCCGCGGCCCACTTGTTGCCACGATTTGCATGCTCAGCTGACTGCATCGGACCATGACGGAGGTAGAAACTTGAACGGTGCTTGGTTGGCCTTCGCGTCGTGATACTTCAGCTGATGAAACACAAACTGAACCCATTTGCCACGAATCCTGCGCTTCAGAGGGCCCATACCAGGTGACGTATGGTGGCTGACAGACCGACGTTAACCCCGGAGGGACCTTGAGGAGAAACACGTTGATGTTCTCGGCGTACTGGGCGACTTCTCCGTTCCAATGGACGGGAACGGCATCCAACCATGTATAGGGTCAGTGAAACCCACTCGCACCGCCCCTACTGGTCTTCACGAGTCGCGCGCAGAAAATTGGTGGTCCAGGACCTCAACGGACAACGCTGAGTTCCACCATCCACACCTATTCCCGTTTCCCGTAAATTGGCGCACCGGATGACTCTGACAGCACCTTGATGTCCTTCAACAGACGCACCCTGAATCCGTGACGGCCTGTTGCGTTTCTCTTCGCAGTGTCACTGTTCTTTGGGAGAGGAGTCTTGAGAACGTAGAACGGGATATTGGTTGCCGTCCGAGTCGTCCAGAAACATGCCTGTAATTGCTGCTTGTCTTTTCCAATTATAAGGTTTTCTCTCCCTTTCTGCTCACTCTTAGCTTCGGGAGGTACTCGAAGCAGGTTCCGGATTGATCAGCATTGTAGATCTTTATACCACCGAGCTCATAACAAACGAGGTCAACCGAGACCCAGAACTTTTTTCCGCTGCTGCTGTCATGTCTCGGAATGTCTTCTGAACTTGCCGAGTTAGTGTGCGGAACAGGAGACCATAACGCTCAAGGAACAGCTTCCTCTAAGACCACGCACCAGTGAACACGTCGCTTAGCACGTCCTCGTCCTCCGCAACTGATTGGGCCTTCAGCTCCAGCATGAGCGCTGAGATGGGGATCCCTTCTCTGCAAAGAGAGTTCACCCAAAGCTTGATCGCCTCTTCTCCTTCTCTTGCAATCACCGTTGTCATCCCATTCTCACGCGTGATTTCTGTGATGCTCCTTTTATGACGCGACACATTTCCTCAATGTGCGTGCGCTGCTTCGCCCACGTGTAGATCAATTTGCGCTCGGTCTCTCTTTTTGCAGGCATCAAGTAACCGTAAAATTCGTCCAGCATCCGTTGAATGTCATTTGTTTAGAAAAGGTGGTAAATCACATCGAGCTTCTTCCCATGTGTCGTTCGCTGGTTGTACTTAGTTTTTTGTCGGCCTTGTCCACCGGGAGACCGTTTTGGTCCACGCGGCATGGCTGTTTCTTTTTTGTTGTTTTGATTGGTGATGAACAGTACAAAGTAAACTGAAAAGTGTTTTATTATTAGGTCCTTAGTTCACGTTAGCTAGTCTCAGCCTTGTTCTATACATGCGAACTTGACAAGTATACATACCTGTTTGCCTGTTGGCGGAATACGCTATGCAATTAGCTGCATGGCTTCTTCACTCTAACATCATTCATGTGGGTCACCTTACGTCATATCATGATGTAATGCAGATTCTGATCCGATAACTTTAACAGCTGTGACAACCAGCAAAATGCTGCAAATAGCTGTACCGTCAATAGCGGTTCATGGTACCCTTTTATGTGGTACTGTCCGTAACAACGAATGTTTTCGAATAAATCAGCACGGAAGATTTTGATTGGTCAATACTAGTGTCCGTACTGACATTTCGTCCGGACTAACAGGTGTTTTGCAGTGGTTGTAGTTGACATTCTTTACAAGAGACAACGCCATTTTGACCAATAGAAACTCTTCAATCCCCATCCCCCAAAAGATTAGTTGTAAGAGACAATTTGTGAGTTTTTTCGTGGAAACCTCGAAATGTGTGGGTCACACTAGCTCAGTGGATTATTTTCTTGTCTTCGCCATCACTTTTAGTGCTTCTCACCACTACAGCTACGTATGTAGAGTGGTCCACACAAAAAGAAATGAAAAACCGAGCGAGGTTAATTAGAAGCTATTATAATTGCTGTCCATAAATGTATACAGGATGGTCAGGGCTATGTACTTGGCTGTCCACAACAACTAATGAAAGCCCAACGGGTTTGAAGTCATCATCGACAGCTCCCTCGCGGTATACTTATTTTTGGCAATGGGTCTTAATGGGGGGTATCTGTACAAATATTACTCCCAATAAGTTACATCGTCGAAAATTAATACCCCATCCAAAACATTAGCTTCCGTAAGTCTATCATTCTTGCTTCAAAATTTTCGCGCACATTTTTAGTTGCCACGATAAAAGAGGCCAACACAGCACGATGCCAACGAAGCACAGCGTGCTCGCATGACGCACGCAGAAAAGCTCACGCTGCGTGCTTACCACACCGCACACTCAGAACTCACGCAGGAAATGCTCGCTGTATTGGCGAAGCCAAGTGCAGGCTCTCGGTCGACCCGTCCAGGATGACGCTTTCCCACGTGCTGAACATTCATGTCAGCGCTTTCGATTCAAATTCCTCACGCAAGACCAATCACCGCGTCACGTCTCCCGAACTTGAGGAACAATCGCTGCTGTGGATTCGCCAATGCGAGCAATACAAGCTGTCCATCGTCACAGGTGCAACCATCCGAGCGAAAGGCGGACAAGATCCGTCGTGAACTTGTCATCTCCACGCCAGACGAATCAGCAAAGCTGAATGCGCTCGTGTTCTCACCCGGATGGCTCAGTAAGTTCCAGAGTCGCCACCGTCTCACGTCCAAGTGCGTGCACGGCGAGACGGCATCTGTGAACCGCGCTGCAGTGGAGAAAGCTAGGGCAGCGCTTCAAGAACTCGCGCGAGGCTACGAACGTCACAGCGTATTCGACATTGATGATACTGCGTTTTCCTCTTCTGAGTTCCGACGACGAAGACCATCTTGACTCAGCGGATGGCGGGGCGAAAGCAGAAGAAGAAAAGGCTGACCGTAGCAGTATGCTGCAACGCAGACGACTCCACAAAAGGGCACCTTCTCTTCGTTGGTGCGGTGCGGCATCCACGCTGCTTCGATAAGCAGTTCCAGGAGCAGCTTGGGCTGCACTACGAGTGCACGGTGAAGGGATGGATGACCTTCCAGCTTTTTCAGCGCTGGCTGTCGCACTTCAACGATCAGAAGCGTATGGAATGCCGCCACGTTCTCCTTCTCGTCGATAATGTCTCGTCACACCGTCCCGAAGAACCTCTCTCGCATATCGAGCTTCGCATGCTACCTCCCAACACGACCGCCTTTTTGCAACCTCAAGATGCTGGCATGATCAGCTCGTTCAAGGCCCAGATCAGTAAGACTCAACACCGCTACATTGCTGACCGTTTTGACGACGTGCTGTGGCGCATTTCAAACACAAGAGGTGATTGCGTTGAAATGGAGATCGACTCCTCTTCAACGTGGACTTTCTTGTTGCGATGCGGTGGGCGGAAACAGCGTGGTCAAAGGCCACGCGCGAAACCATCTTGCACTGCTGGCGCCACGAAAAGATACTCGAGGAAGACATCTACAAGCTTGTTGTGGGCTTTGAAAAACTGCGAGCTAGCGCTATCGCTGCACCAGCTTCTCAATAAAATGAATCCAATTTAAACAGCAAAAATTTTACACACATTCTGTGACTTCTTATATTTATATAGTTTGCATTACCTGTCAGACGACATATCGATTTGTGCCAATTTTGATGTAACATATTGAGAGCGACGTCACTAGCAAATTTGTGACAGTTAATATAAAAAACTGCGACAGTTAATACTTATTATGAGTAATAACTTGTCAAATATGCTAAAGCAACAGCTACAGTTATGTATTGGCAAATTTACTCTCCCACAGGCAATTCAATTCTATCCAAAGCCATCACAAGATGTGGAGCAGTGTCGCGCGAGCATAAGCGGCAAAACGTTTTTGCCACAACCTCGCGCAAGATTAAATCAGCAGCACTTTCTAAGAATCGCGAACGATGCTTCACAATAGTCGAACGAGGTGACACTTGCTTTATTGCGGGTTTGATGCGAGCGAGAAAACGCTTCGCAGCGCTATTTAGGCCGAGAACACGTTCTCGATTGGATTGAGCATCGGCGCGTACGAGCCCCAGCTTCGAGATAATTGCTGCAGCAAATCCATCGTCGCGCATGAATTCCTCGACGCTGCTATTGCACAGTGCGTTGTCCATCACAAGCATAACCTCATTGAGATCGTGGAGTGCACAATGTGGCGTAGCAAGCGTTCAACCAATCAGTTGCATTCCACTGCCGTAAAAGAGCCGATGCGACTCTCAGGGTACTTGAGGCCGCGCTCTGAGACGCATGCAATCACATGAATGTTCTTTCCCTTTCAGTCGTGCTGTTGTCCACTGCTAGCCCCCTTGAATCGCTCCAGCTGTACGAGCGCGCGCCTCACAAATTAAAGTTCGTTTCATCCATGTAGAAGACCTTTCTTCCCATATCAATCTGGCAGTAAAGGTCAACCGCGTACTGGCGGCAGCTCTCTTTGTTCCCTTGCGAGTTTCGGTAGTCGTTGTCACGGTGCGTTTTCTTGAGGGTGAAACAGGCGACGCTGGGAGCCTGACGGACCGTCTAGGGAGACATGGTGACGCTAGACTCGTCGCCAAGGAGCACTGTCATCTCCTTCACCGTCAAATTGCAGTTGTCGGCAAGTCGGTCGGCGAGGAAGTCGATAAGCGCAGTAGTGATCTTGCGGTGACGGAAGCCTCAACGGTGAGGCGTGGGCGCTGTCCAGCTGTCGGTGCTGCGCGCACGCGTCACCCATCCTCAAGATGTGCGCTTGTTGATGCCGTTAACTGTTGCGACGACGGTCCAGTCGGCGTCAGCACTTGCCGCGTCGAGGACGCGCTGTATGGCTTCTGGCGTGTGCTTGGCTCTTGACATCTTCTAGAGCATTATTCTTGCCACTCTCAATAAAGAACACAGTGCAACAAATGATTATTTGATAATATTATATTTTAGCAGGTTTTGATATTGACTGTCACAAATTTGGAATAAGGTGCGCGCCAAGAGTGTTGGAAAAATAGCAGTTTAATAATCTTTATCAGCCAATCCTATATGAAAGCTACTGAACCTCAAACGATTTTAAATTTGAGGTGAACACTTTGTTGTTCTAGAAACGCATTGCGGCGTGCAAACGAATCACATTGCACTATCACAGGTTGTAGGTCAATTTTGTGGCTCCGATAAGATTGGTAATAAGCGCGCTGCTGCTGATATGACGCTACAGCGATGTAATAAATGCTCCTTTCCGATCAAGGATCATTTCGCATCGCTTGGGCATCTAGAGAAGCGAGTTATCGAGGATGTAAGAATCCAACTCGCGACACGCCTTGACGATTACTGACTTAAGGGCTTCTTGGGAGGAAACCTGGCGACCATGCGCGTACACTTCTCTGGTAAGAAATCCCCATAAAATTTCTATAGGAGTCAAATCCGGGGACCTAGCCAGCCAGCTCATGGTAATCACATCGTTCGTGTCAAGCCATGTTTTGGTAGGGCGAGAACGATGACTCGGCCTGTTGTCGTGCTGGAAAACATAGCTTATGTATAGCATTGGCTGATAGAAATACAAAAACCGTTTTTCCAAGACTTTTGGCGCCCACCTTAGAACGAGGCAATTTTGGTATTGAGTGTGGAATGGTGTAAACCTCGTCACTTGACAAAGATGAGCCGGAAAGCATAATGCAGGACTCAAAAAGTCATTTTCAAGCTGTTCCAGCGAAATGCATGTCACCGTCTCACTTGACGACAAGATTTTCAAATGCCGAGTGCTTTTTTGATGCAATTATGATTCATTTTCCGTCTATCAAATTCGTCACAGCTCCCAACCTGCGGACTAATGCAGACAACAATTGAAAAAAATCAAATGAGGATCATAAGCACCTCGTTTGAGAACACATACAAGGGTTCCGAACCTAAGAAGGCTGGTGGACACTACACAAATGGTTTCACTGCTTGATTTATACTCAGTGCAGCGTATTTATAAACCACCAACTCGTATAGGATTTCGTCAACTTTTTGACCTAATAGAAAGGACTAAATTTGTCGCTTCAATTACCAGAATTCGGTACAATGGACTCGAATAAGAGCGATTATTAAATTTATCAGCAGCGATACAGTACAGTCCACGACAATGGTATGGAACAAGGTAAATTGTAAGCTAAGGCTTTTATTTTTCTAGGGGATATTCCAAAAGATGACACACTTTAAAAATTTGACCAAAACGTCACACGGTTTGTTTGAAATACTTGTGTCATGGTAAATTACACTACAGCACAAGGAATTTGTATGCACCTTCCAATATGAAAAACCCATACAGCCTGATTTTTTAACTGCTAGACTTGAGAAATGTGACGAATGGCTCGATTATGACCATCTCGACTTTTACATCCCCCACACCGGTACGGTTTGTGATCATGCGGTCCGCTTTCACCGCGTGACTTGACGCGCCTCTTGCTCAGCCTGCCTGGCGAACGTATTTTTCCGGTAAGATCGATAGGTCGGGAGTGAGAGCGCTCTCCTCTGGTATCTCTAGCGACACGAACATATCTTGAAATTTTAGTTGGGCGAGTTGGAAAACCTAATTACATCTGTAGAACATTTTCTGGGTGGGTCCCGAGCGTAAAAACCGAGGCTGTCTTATGATGCCTGCCACCGCTGTATAAGACGTAATCACCAGATTTGAACTGTGCCATGGTGGTATTCTTCTGGTTCCGGACTCGGTATCATTGCTTGCTACGTTTTACACGTGCGTGGTCTGTCCGTTTCCGGTGCAATGCGTCCAAACCGTCACGTAGCTGTGACAGCGCACATTGTTGCCTCTCTTGGATCTCGCGCACCGACGTATCAGTAAGGGGCGTCGATGATACCAAGATACAGTCACCATTCTCATTAGTAGACACCACATAAATATAGGGAACCCTTAAAAAACCCTCAGTTTTCCCTCCATTTTCTGGTAAAATCCCACACGTTACCCTTACTTTTCCTTCCGTTTCTGATATCACCGTATCCCACCGTCCGTACTTTTTACGTGAAAATGCTCATCCTACGATTACGGCTCAAATAGTGCGGTTAACGGCCTTATAATGCTGCTGTTTGTTTCTATTGACTCGCCATCACTCTCCACTCAGTAGCAATAAATTCACTAGCGCACATATTCACCCACTTTCTATCCTTTCCTACCTGTTGGATAAACACGGCCTCAGATATTTGCACCGACACGATTTTCGCTCCGAACATACTACGCGCAGAATATGTCATGATGTTTTTTTGAGTTTAGTAGGCGTGATTTAGTATAGACCCTCTCATCAGCGACATTACAGAAAATTTGACGAAACTGGTCATTGCCATCGTTATGTGCATACTTTTTGAACATAGTTTTCCGCTACGCTGAGTAACAGAGCGCAGCAGAATTTAGAAAACGCAATCTACCCATCTCTTTTATATACTTTCGTCCGTTTGACTTACCTATAACGCAATGGTTTTCTAGAATATATCGTTTTTGCGGTTTACGATGCCTCTTGGTGTATCAGCTCTAGCCTTACTGTTCGCCGGCTGTAAATTGGATTGAAATTCAATAATAGCATGATACAAGCTCAAGCTATATGGCAGTCTTTTATGTGTCCGAATATGAGCCAATCAGTATCATCAGAAGCCACTCAACGGCTTTTTAATCAACCCTGTTATCGTAGGTTGAGAAACTGATAAAAACCGATGGAAAAGTGAGGGATATTTAACGAGAAGTGAGGGGATTTTTAAAGGTTCCCTAAATATTATATCCTCACATAAAACCGATTCTTTTTACGTTAAGTAAAACAGTATCACTTATAGTATTGTAAGATTGTGAGAGCCTCTAACTAAACAAATACACGAATGCCAGCAAAGACGTCGCGCATTCGACTCTCAGCTGAGCAGAAGCTAGCGCTGTATAGTTATCATATTTAGAACCCCGATATCTCACTGCGTACGCTCGCCACATGGGCACGCCCAAAATTCAAACTGAGGAGACCCCCTCGCCAGAAGATGTGCTGATTCTGCTAAAGCATCCAGCTACAGTAAATGACGCCTTCTCTAATCCAAACCGAAAAACCACTCACCCTGTACACTGTCCACTGCTTGAGAAGACTCTCGTACGATGAGCGCTTTGAAAAGCTCAAAATGCCCATTGTGACGTGGGAGACAATCCGTGCGAAGTCAGAGAATATTAGGCGCGTTCTCATTCAAGACGCCGAGCACGCTTCGAACAGCAAGTTATAAATATGGTATTTTCGGATGGGTAGATCCAGAAGCTACAAGAACGCCAAAATCTGAAACCACGTCGCATACATGGAGAAGCAGCATCAGCGTGCGCCGTAGACGTTGAAAAAGGGCGGGCAGAACTACAAAATATCACAAGAGAGTACAGGCATCGTGACATCTTCAACATGGAAGAGTCTGCCTACTTTTACTGCACTGCATCTTTGACTTCTGTGTCGTGTTCAAGCGTTGCAGGACGAAAGAAGGTTAAGAAGAGTCTCACTATAGCAATCACAATTAACGCAGATGGCTCTTTCCAGGTACCGTTACTTTTTGTGTGTACGGCGAAAAAGCCACGGTGTTTTGGCAGCCACACGGTTGCCAGAGTTGGAATAAACTACACAAATGCAGCCAAAGGATAGATGACAACTACAATCTTTCGTACTTGGCTTGGGTACTTCAGCGATACGATGCGCAGCCAGAACCGTCACGTACTTCATCTTCTTAATAACGCTTCACGACACCGCGTGACGGACCACTATTCACTTGTCAAGTTGCACTTCCTGCCCCCAAACACAACATCCCATTTGCAACCACAAGATGCCGGCATTATCGAATCGTTCAAGAGCCAGCTGAGTAAAATCAGAGACAATTATGTGGTGGACGAACTCGACGCAATGCTGGAGCAAGTAGATGGGGTCGGGGTGGAAGACATTGACAAGAGAGCCGAGCAACTCTACAACGTAAGCATCTTAGTGGCCATGCGTTGGGCCCAGCAAGCGTGGGACAAGCTGGCGAAAGGCACTGTTGTCCACTGTTGGAGTCACACTGGAATTCTTGCGGCAGACATATATGAGCTTGTTTCTGAAATGAATGATCTTAGCATTGCTCCTAATCCAGCTTATTCACACGATAACTCTCTCTTTTTATCCTTTTATACTTATGTTTACCTTCGAAACATTATACATTTTGGCTTTGCTTTTGCAAGAATTTTGATCTTGGCTTGTTTCTTCTTGAATTCACCCTTCTCTTTGTCATTCCGGCTTATATCTTGACATTCCTCGCCAATAGTGATCTGGTCCAATAATACCATTGAGAATTGTGACTGTATTTTCGATTGGATTCCGGGCAGCAATTCCAGTCATTGCCGTGAGAGATGCAACGTTCCCAATACTTGGCGAGGGTGAATTATTCAATATCAATTGAGCTATTGGCAAAATTTGCCCCCAATCATGTGGAGGCAAGCGCCATTCGATCAATTAAGCCCGGTTGCATTTCAGTAGGTCTCGCATCACGCGCTCGACTGATTTATTAGTCCAAGGACAATGTGGAGTGGTAAAACGATGGACGGCCCCCAATGCGCGTTGGAGTTCGGCGATTATAATACACTTGGTATGGGTATCTTGAATTGATACTCATCGCTGGCGAATGCCAAACGCTGCAAAGCAAGAGAGCAAACCATCCACCGCAGCCCCGCGAATCGGCTCATTTCGTGGATGACAACCATACATACTTCGACGCAACATCCTTGATGACGAGCACATATTGTTTCGTAGTGTTTCCGGTAGCTGTCCCCATCTGAACGAAATCGGAATGGATCAATTCATTCGATTTTCCGCATGTCAGGTTTCTCCTAAGGGTCTTCGAATTGAAGTTGATGTCGTGCTAGCACAATGCAAGCACGTCGCTGGTGATTACTAGACACCAAAAAACTATTTCAATTACTTTTAGGGTGGCGTCTGTCCCGCGATGTCCCCCCCACTGCACAATGCGCGAATATACACAGCCGTAGGCAGAGCTCAGCCATGTCCAGCGGAATGCATATCGATCCAGTATTGTTAGGGTAGATACCCTGATCGTCCGGTGTTAAGCGGTCATTTTCGCCCTCTTTTGGCCAGTCCGAATCTCTCGTTCTGTTGGCCACACAAACTTATAGTCCAACGCTGGTGAGCTTGGTGGTTGTAGCCGCATTATTGCACATGATTTTGGTAAGGAGCATCCCCATCGTGACAATATGTTGGCCCATACGTTGGTGTTCCCAGCAATGTCGTGAATTCGGTTTTCATATCCTATGAGTAACAGCGCCCATCGCTGCAGTTTGTCTGCCGTGTATTTCGAGACCAATGATAGGACACTGTGAGGATCGGAGATGGACCGTAAGTTTCTTTGGTCGGTGTACAGGTCAAAGCCACACGGGCGATGTAGTAAATAGTCGGCACGGCGACACGTTCTGATAATTGAAAATGCCTCTTTCTCCAAAATTGCCCACCGCTTTGATGTCCAACTAAACGTTCCACTGAGAAATATTGAGGGTGAGTGATCGTGGTCTTCGACTGCGCGTGTTTCTTGCCCCCTTGGAACTTACGATCACTGCCCCCGAATGCAGCTCGCTAGCATCAGTGCATACGATGAGATGCTTAGAAGGATCGGGATGACTCAATTTCACCGTCAATGCCAATGAATTTTTCGCGGAGTTCCATTCAGTTTGCTGTTCCTGGCCATATCTCATTTGAAATCGCCAACTTGGCCAATTTTCTCTTCTTTCGGCTACCCGCAGCTCTGTACACTTTCTCCATGGCATCCATCAATGGTTGCAGGATTCGTTTAAATCCCGGCATTGTTCTACGCATCCAGTTGATTGCACACAGAAACTGCCGGAGCACTCCTCCATTCAGCGGACACGATAACTCCTCCAAGGCTCTCAATCGGTCAGGGCTGTGGCGAACGCCACTTCCGGACACTAGCTTTCCACAACATACGACTTCGGACTTCCAGAGCTCACATTTCTTTGGATTGAACTTTAGCATTTTCTTCTCGCAAATATGCAACACTGCCTCCAGTCTTTCCACCAGCTTGGTCGTGTTGCTGTCGTAGCCTAGCAGATCATCCAACCAAATCAGGAGTCCTTCGTGTCGTTGATCTGAAAACATTTCCTGCAACATGCTTTGACAATATACCACACTGCCGCTTCCTCCCATGAGGACTCTTGTGGGTGTGTATACCCTTATATCCATCAAAAACGAGAATTATTCTTGATACGACTCCTCCAAAGAGAATTGCCAATACACCTTAAAAAGTCCAACGCGAAAAAACACTCAGCACCATACATATGCTCCATTACCACTGCCAACATGGGCATCGGCAAGACCATTCTTTCGGTGCGCTCGTTCACACCACGGATGTCAACAGCCATTCTGAACTGGTTCAACCCAGGCTTCTTGACTATTAGTGATGGTGAACACCATCGGATTCCTACACGAGACCTGCTTTCAGCAGTAGCTGTACATGCTCTTCCATGAAGACCCGATGCTCCTTCGGAAATTATGGAGCTTATCATCGAACAGACACGACATTCTCTTTGAGTCGAACTTTCAGAGGCGGGACGTCCACTGGTGGGTCCTGTCCAAGCTCTAACCGGATACAATCTCGTTTAGCCAATGGGAGATCTTTCATTTGTCCAAGCATCTATTCCGGGCATTCATTTCTCCTTCCTTCGTCGAGCTTCACCATGAGCACTTAGTTTACCTTACTTGAATCATCTTGCTTCTTTTTTTATAACCAGGGGAAACACCGATCTACTTCTGTTTCCATTAGTTCTAGCTCTCCTCTAAAGGTATCGTAGTTTGGTCGTCTCTACCGTTGAAGACCACACCTCTTGGTTCCTGCTAACCGGAGCGCATTTCTCGTTCTCCGAGCTTTCCTCGCTCAGATTGAAAACGGGAATCGTATCCCTTGCCTTTTCAATCAATTGGCTGGGGATAATTCCCGGTCTCTCCATAACTCCAAGGCTTAACAGCAAGTCCCCCATACCGTTAGGGAAATCACCGGGCAATATCCAGCATGAAACGTTTGTTAGCCATAGAGGCCCCCTGGGCGTGTTGAGTTCTATTGATAGTACTGCGCGACTCGTCAGAGTCTCTATTCCACCAGAGGAATTAGATACTTGAATCTGATCGCTCGAGCTCACCGTGCACCTCTCTTCGAATTTCTTCACACAGATTTCGGCGATCACTGATACGCATGCTTCAGAATCGGTTAACACCTTAATAAGCATCCCGCCAACCAGAGCATCTAGTGTAATTGCCTCCTTCGAATGATGTCCCGTAAGAGAGTCACCTGCCGCTGCGTGTGTCCATGTCTCCCGATACTGATTCCATGACTGTCGTGAATCCTCTTCATCGGCTTGCTCACAATTGAACACGCCATGTTCTGTCGACTTGCACTTTAGGCATTCCCGATTTTTTCTTTTCGACTTTTCACGTGCTCCTTCCTCCATTTCATGACCGTTTTTATCCTTTTCAAGTGGGCTCGTCGATCTCTTTCTAGAGTATATGCTCCCTTACTCTCAGATGTTTTCCCATACGCTGCTACCACGGGACTTCTGAATCGTGTTGACCCGCTGGGCTCCTTTTTCTTCTCCATTAAACTTGTCGAGACGATCCTTTCTTGTCCCTAGGCATCTCAACGATCCTGGTGGTCCAACGCTACTTCGAATTTCACGAAAGCTTCAACTTGCGGTTTGAGCCATGACACGAATTCCGGTAGGCTTTCTCGATAAATTTTGTTTCGTTGCGTCTGCAGCTCTGTGTGGATGGATTGTCGTAATACGGTGGGTCAAGCTACTCACATAAGCAGTTTGATACAAAGCTTAGGCTTCTGCTCGTCGAATCCCTTCATATTCAGCTCGTCCAACTTCCAAGAAACTTTTAAATAAGATGATCGACCCGCGAATGTGCATCATATCTTTTGCATATCCTCAAATACTGAAATGTCTTCGTCAGCGCAGCCACATTGTTGTGTCGCACTCCTTGGCCTGTAGGATGTAGTTTCTACAGACATCTTCATTTATTTCTTCTTCCTCGCAACGCAATTCGTACTTGCAGATTCTGACCATTGCCTCGTGGTCTATGCACGACCCCACGGGAATGGCAAAGAATCTTGTACCCGTGCTTTGATTCATCACGTCAGTCTCCCGTTGATACATCAAGTAAGTTTCCATGAACGCTCGCTTTTGCCGTTGGGTAGGTCCTTTGTAAATCGGTGATCTTGGCAAGTCCTTGCCGTTTGTTCAAAGCGTTCGTCCCTCTTCTTTTCTCTTTTCCATGTCAACCTCCACACCAACGCCCGTCCGACTCTTAAATTATTCCCAGCGCTATGCTACAGGTCCTTGGTCACTGTGCCACCTCCGACGCCAGATTACGCAAGGAAGCGTCCGTATTAGCTTGCCTGCTCTTTCCGCCTTCAGCAACTCCTGCTGCTTCTTCACGAGCTTTTAGTTCAGCCTTACTTGGTTCAAAACTGCTCTTGCAAGATGCGGACCGTTTGCCGCAAGTCTTTCTGCATTTGGAAGGCCTGTTTTCTGTCCTCGAGGCTCTTCATTAGGCTTGAACCTGGCATAGCATCGACTGTTCGACGTTGTTCCCCGTAACTCGGTACGTAGGTAGGCTCCTCTCAGTTTGCTCGCTCATTCTATCGCTGAGCAAATGTCCAAGTAATTCTATAACATACTACTCTAACAAACTGAAGCATTCTTTGTTGCCACCCGCGCTCTCGTAGCGGTGGTAGACCAATCTCTCTTTCTGTATCCTAGAAAGATCGCTTCTTTTTTATTCTTTTTGGAAAGCCCCGAATATTCTACCACTTTTGTAAATTTATCTGAATAATCTACCAGTGACTAAATAATTCCCGAATTTAAACCACTTTGACTATCCTGATTTGATTTGTAGATTTAATGCGATAATTCTACCATGAATTTGGTGAAATTCCGTAATATATACCACCAACACAGAAAGTTCGTAATATATTCGGCAAAATGTCAAAGCAGATTTTACTCAACCGCTACGACTAAGAAGACAAAACAAGACCAACAAAGAACCTTCTGTGTCTACTTGCACAGTATGACGACCAACGCAGACGACTACGTCCACGAGACGCATAGCTCAGCGAACGAACGCCGTTCAAGTGGCTCTGAGTTGGACGACCAAGAAAGAAACACTGGCGATTTCTTCCTCCGTGGAATGTATACGTCGAAGGCCGACGTCGTCTTCTGCTCTGACTATACCGTGAAAGTTGGTCGGGCTTACGTGGTAAAATCGAGGGATTATCGTCGCTATCGTGTGGCCTGTCCCAACAAGCAATGCGAGTTCGTCGTCAATTTTTCTTTCGGAAGAGAATTTAGGCCTCCGATGGAGTTTCGCCGTCACACGTGCGACCCTATCGAAATGGAGCACGCCTCGTATGATGCACGACGAGCACTAAAGCCACAATCTCTCAGTCGTAACAAGGTCGTCCGACAGTTTGTGGTCGATAACGTCAGGAAGGCCAGCCCGCGCGTGCTTCAAGATATTCTATGCTCATCTGGCCTTGACGTCAGCTACCACAATTGCGCGGACGCCTACGCAATTGTGAAGTCCAAGCTGTTTCAGTCGGATCGGCTTCAGCTCCAACTAATCCTTTCTTACGTTCATGAGATGAACAAGCGTGGCCATAGGGCTGACATCAATTTTGATGGAACTACCAGAAGCCGCGCGGTTGTCGTCTACCAGCAGGGTATACAAGTAACATCGGAATTTTCTGATCATGGCCTCAACATGGATGAAACGTTTATGAAGCGCTCGTCGGGTGGTATACTCTTGGTTGCGTGTTTACGGAACAGCAAAAATGAGATCCATATAGTCACCGTCGCGTGGGTATCGGGTGAAACCAAAGAAAACTGGTCATGCTTTCTCGATCACCTGCTGAAAACGATTACAAGACCAGCGTTCATCATATCTGATCGCGACAAGGGTCTAATTCCCTCTCTCGATCAGGCCACGCCAGGGATACTACTTTTTTTGTTTGCGTTATTTCGTAAAAAACTTTAACAGCAAGTTCCGCAACAAGACCCTCCGAAATGCTGGGTGGAAGCTTGCAAAGGCCCTCACTCCCATTGCGTAGACCAAGCGGGCGGATGAGCTAGCCAAGCTTAACCAAAAGGCGGTTGAGGGGATGGAAGCTGTTGACAAGACAAAGTGGGCTGCGGCTTACAGTCCATGTGCTCGTTTTGGTACGATGACCACCAAGAATGTCGATTCGGTCAATAGCGCTCTCATGGCTGCTCGCCGCGAACCACTGCTTGATTGCCTCATGACCATCGAGAAGTATGTAAGTGGTAAGTTGATCGACTTCACCGGCAAGATGATCAAGTGGGGTCAGCTGATCGACTACGCTGAAAAAGTGCTTGTTGGCAAACGCCTCGCCCGCGTTTTCGACGGAATGAAAATCTTCTCCCAGTGCTCGTCGTCGTTCAACGTTAAGGTAAAAAGAGGTGGTCAGCTCTCGACAGAGTACGCAATCGATCTGGACAAGGCATTCGACCCATGCTCTTTTGGATACTTCCAGTACATGGACGCACGGAGCGTCCATGTGGTTGCGTCCCGCAAGAACACCAACAATCTGAGCATCCTGCGCGAATTTATCGGCACGTCGTGGACAACGACCGTATACAAGAAGGCCTAATATCCTTTGTTGAAAATGCCTCCAACGGTGACGAAGGATGAGCTCCTCCACTTCGAGCATCATCAGCCGCCGCCAGTCCCACAGAAGCGAGGTCGGCCGAAGAAAAGTAAAAAGAGAATCGAATCGCAGCCGGCGACCCTGACTTTAAGCAAAAAATCGGCTTACACGTGCTCGGCGTGCGGCGGCATGGGCCACAACAAGCGGTCGTGCAACAAGCAGTGAGGTGGTAGATTTTCCGGATAATTCAAATGTTTTTGGTAGAATATCCGGATTCTTCTTGCAAATATAAATGAAAATTACCATTTGGTATATACAGTGTACCGGATATATTTTTGCGGGTTTTAGATGAAGTGTTATAAAATCGGGAATTATTTACTCACTGGTAGATTATTCCAATATATTTTTAAAATTGGTAGAATATTCGGGGCCTCCCATTATTTTTTATTTTTATCTCTCTCTCTGTGGTCAAGAATCAGCCGGCGTCGGTCTGATGCACTGGCACCACCATCTTTATGCAAATGAAGAAAGTGTGCCCAGGGTGGCAAAAATCGACGTGCAAGTATCAGAGCAACAGTTGATGTAGTGACACAATGTTACTACTAAAACATACGTGTAATAGCCGTTGTGGCAAGGGATGCATAGCGAGCACCTTCTGTCTGCAAGACTGACCTCTATAGCCATCCTGTCGTTTCTAGCCAGGTTTTAGATTGGATAACAGGACGCACAATATGCCATAAAATATGGCAGTTGACGACTTAACAAAAATAGCGAAAAAGTTCCTCTGCACTATCTCATTTATTTATTTTGAGCGCTGAAGTCATGGGCTCTTCTTATAGTGGGAGTGTGAATTTATTGATATACTTCCTCCAGGATTTTTCCGTGAAACTCCACCCAAACCCATTAAAACATTTTATATTGATCTCTTTTGTTGTGTGCCTTGATCAGCGTTTTCTAGTCTAACCCGTTTCTTCAAATTACCAAAGAATTTGCTCGCATCTCGGGCTGATATTTGTCGAAGATTTTGATTATACGGAAACTGCTGGGCTACCGACAATTTTCCAGAGCATTCTTGGCAGTTTGCAAATATTATCTCAGATTCTACCATCCACAAGTATCGCTTTTCCACTGAGATAAAAACTACTCTGCGTTTGGTTGAGAGGCAGATGAAGCAGTCTTTACACGCAGCCGCTTCTTCCGCACTTGCTAGATTATTACTGTTCCACTTCACCAAAACCACACTTGCAACATGAACAGCTCTGTCTTCCTTTAAACCACCGACTGCTAAAAGCGGGACGTCGTCATTCGGAATCGAGTTTAAGTCAATATTTTGCTTTATGCGCTCTGATTCAAGGTCGCACATGATGGCAGGCATAAGATCCATCTCAACGCAGCCACAATTTGGCTCGAAAGGACACCCTGGATTGCTAGAGACTTCCAAGTTCGTAGATAGTGAAACCAAGAATGTGACTGGCGGAAGCTTTCAAGTTTTGTTTTCTGGAAAGCATCTAGCACAATAAGAGTCACTGTTGGACGAGTGTTCCACCAAGAAACAGCCAGAACCGTTTGACATATGCTTCTCTTTGTTTGCGACTCTTTTCCGTTCTATCCATCCAAAGACGTCTTGCAGAGGAGTCAAATTGTTCACGTGAACATCACCAAGCGTACAATCGTAGCTGATTTGGATTTTATCACATTCATTAGAACAAACCGTCCCATCTGGTAAGAAGTCGCTTTCTTTTGTGAATAAGTACATGAGCAATCTTTTGTTGCTATCGCTGGTAAATTCAAACTTATCCAAGACAAGCATTCCCTCATACTTCCCGGCCAAGCATGACCAGCAAAATCGGTCAGTCATGGAGAATGCTCGAGTGGTTGACAGGCAGTGCGATTCCAACGTAATTTTTTGAAGCTGCATCAGAAAAACTTCTTTTTCTCTTAAATTTATGGATTTTGAAGATCACAGATGAACATTATCTTCCATACTTCCCTTCAATAGCGGAACATTGACTCCGCCTTGCTCGGCAAAATTCTGTACTTCAATAAACTGCAAAGGTCACCTGAAAGTACAGCACTTGGTCCCCTGCAAATCTGTAATATGTGACACGAGTCGGAGAATGCTATAATATCCGATGTTGTTATCACATAGAGGAGACTCGGCAATTTGTGCTGCATGAAATATTTTTCAATGCTGCCATGACCACTTTTCTTCTGTAGACATGCCTCACACAAAGCAGAATGATAGTAGCCGTGTCTAAAAATGCAGATTTGTTTGCCTTCATTTTTGCTTCTTGCAATAGTTGTGTGATCAGCATGGCCTATATTATTTGAGGAACCAGCCTGATGTTCTGTTGAACTACTGACTGTATTTACACGTGATTTCCTATATAGTGATCGATTGGCTTGTTGGTAGCCGTGAATGTTGACAGTATCTCATCGGTGCCTTTAGTAATGATTGGTGCTTTCGAATTTATAGAAAATATATTTTGACACAGCCTTCGACCGATGCAGCTTACTAAGTTAGCGGGAAAAAATTTCGCGAGGCCCAGAGCCCAGTATGTTGTGCGTTTGTATGATTGGTCTATAATATCCAGGTGGATAGCGGCTGCGCGTACCAGCAAACAGTTCTGGCAAAATTCATGTTTTGTTGTGGCTACGGTAAGATTTTGCGAGACCAAATAATCAGCGGAGCATGCAATGTGTTGAATGATCATGTGTAACGTAAAAACCTTACACAGATTCATGTCTGGATAGCTTAAGTCTCGAAGTTGATGTCGATACCGTATATTCTCTGTAGACCTATACTTTGTTTTGAAAATTGGAAAGTAATATGTATTTAGTTTAGTAAGTCCACAGTTCACTATTTCAGCTCCCCTTCCTATGCGCTTCACGCTTCGAATCTACTGAATTTTAATTTACGTAAAAAAGACCACCATCGAAGGTATACCAATATAACCGATACAAAAATACCGAAACCAAGATTCTTGCGTTATGTCCTAGCGATATCGTTGTTGATTATGTAGCAGATGCGAAATTAAAAATTGTGCGTGATTTATATTTATGTCACATCATCACTGGTGCTTAGTTGAGGTATGTATTTCACTTCAATTAGACGATGTGACTTTCTTGATTCAAGATGTGTAACCGCGACAATTTATAATACCGGTTTGTCGTGGACCGGGGTATCCTCTATTATAGAAACTCTTGGAGTGAAATGGGAAATGTCCCACCACATCAAGCTGCATTGTGCCAACACTGCAGCTGTAGGCTGGAAAACTCCACTTATACTCCTTCCATTCCACCCTCAAGAAACGAACAAGAAACGATGCAATCGTCTAACCGGGTCAGGAGTAAGTAATTTAGTTCTAGATCGAAAGTACATCCGACCATAAATTTTCCGCGTCGTCTCGCCGAAATGACTTATTAGCTAATTTACCTACCACGTGAGGCTTAAGACACATTATGATGTTGAGTTGCGAAGGCTTAAAGAGCCAGAATTGTAAAAAAGCTGGAAGCATTCGAATTCTATGGAATTAGGGTCTAATAAAATTGTTTTCTCCGACGATGAGTTGATGCGTACATGAATTCGCGAAATCCGAATGCGAAGAATATATCCTATTGCAGCTGCACACCCCAAGTCTAACAGCAATTTCTGTTGGCTGCGTTGCAGCACAAGACTCATTTTTTATTTAAGCGTTCTGCATGCACACCGCTCCGATTTGAGACGTCGAATTCAAATAGGTTGTTTGATGAGCTTGTGCATTATACTGGATTATTGTGAGACTCTAACCGATCGCATGGGGTGAATCTTTCTTCATGAAGCTCATATACAGCTTTGTGCAACTTCATTTTAAATATGCATTGATCACTGCGATTTTCTCGGACTGTAGATCGTTTGATCTGAGATGAGCGCAAACATAGCGACTTTTCTCCATGACAGTAGATATATAGCATGCAAGCTTTCTTCGTATTCCTGCATTGCGTACGGGCTGGTCATCGGGTAACTCTCATAAATTTGTAAAAGTATCTGAGAAAAGAGAATATCGTTGCGGATTCTACATCGACATATGGCCCACACAGTGCATCCTACTTTTCATCGACCATAGTCTCTTCTTGAACCTGTCTTGTGCATGAAAGGCCAATAGCTCTTATGACATACACGTTGTCATCCGTGACACGATGTAGTCGCATGAGGTGTCGTTAATTGTTGGATGCATGAGGCAACTTTTCGACGGTGCAAATGACCACATAAAGCCCAGCCTGATTGTGTTATCTTTGGATTTATATCGAGCCACCACTGCAAAGGAAACTCGATTGGAATGAGCAAATTGAGCTTATGCCACAACTCAACACAATGTCTTCTTTGACTCACGTGATTTTTCAATATTGAATCAAGACTCGCGTAGCTCTTTTGGTATGATTTTTGAGTCTCAGCTTATCGCGTGGGACGGGCTTCCTGAACGGTATCAAATGTTCGATGTGCGACCAAAAATGGGGTACTGGAAGGTGGAAGCAAATAGTAACCAAGTATCAGCTATTGTCGGAGCATCAGATGATTTGCAGTTGTTCGGCCAAGTAGAAAAATGGTGGATACCGAGGTTCGGATTAGGTGTTTTGTATGCTAATCATCTACCTCGTGAAGATGAAGCATTACGTTGAGGTGGTACCGTTTCAAGATGATGCAAGTGGATTTCAGATGCGCCGCTGGAAGTTTTGATGTCGCGCTGAGAAGTAAAAAGTCTCTACTCATACATATTTGGACGAGAAAGAAACCATAATCCTCATTTTTGTCCACCTTAGTAAGCCCGATATTTTCACGCTGCTAAAATACGCTCGAATCACCTATATAATAATCATAGAAGAAATGATGATTCTGCAGTCCTGTGATCTCATTCATTATTTCTATTGCCCGGAATAGCGTTGTACAATGCAGTATCGTTTGCGTTGCCGTTACCTAGTATTCTGAAGCATTGGGATCATCACGGGTGCTGCACATGATTAAACTTTGCTCTCATCCCGATATAGAACTCAATTACTATATTGTATTCGAAAATGAGGTAGTTTTCTGAAATCGCTATTTTCCTCTCATGGACAGCAATTCTCATGAAGTTAACCTAAACAAGGAAGTGGATGATGATAAAGAAGAACTATGTGAATATATTCCGTCTCTCGGCGTGTTGATCTTAGCATCAGAGGAAGAAGGATTGGACCATGAAAGGGAGACGATGGAGACTTGGACCTGGTTCTCGCTGAAGCTGAAAATTTTCACCAAGAGGAAGGCATCAGTGATGTACAAGCAGAGTATCATACGGAACGGATGACCGAGACAGAAGTACACTTGGAAAGAAGTGCAAACTCGTTTCGAAGATTTCATTCGAGCTCCACAATCACTAGCAGTTCAACATCAACAATTCGTAGTAAACATGGCTTTCGAGTAGGAAGGATAAGAAGGGTTTCGAGAAGCCAGGTGGGAAGTAACGAAGCTCAAAGGCCATCCATCTACACGAAAAAACTCATGCAATCTCTCCAAGCAATCCAAACCTTTCGATAGTTCCATGACGAGACCGTGACAGCATCCTCCAAAAGTATCGCGGTACGATCCTATTAACTTTTTCTGCCATGTTGAAAACGAACTATCATACAATGGCACAGAAGCGGATTGAGATATTGGCTTTATTGGCAAACAGCAAGGTCTGCACGAGTGTTAACAACAGAGTAGAATGGGAATCAAATGTATTAAATGTAGTTAGAAGGAGTTTCTGATTATATACACTGCGACCCTTCGCAGTCGATCTCGTTCCGTCTTGCAAATCTTCACGGTCGTTAGAGTCACTGTCTCTTCACAGTGGCGGTTACTGTGCACTCGATGCACATGATCATCCAACAGTCACCGCACACAGTATACTCCCAATACCAAGCATCCCCTGTAAGGTAGTTGTTACCTGATTTCTTTGGACCCGCTAGTTCATGGATGTGCTTGGCATGCTTGCCTTACAAGTACTTGCTCACACGAAGCTCTATATCTGTCTCAAAGGGTGTACATCTTCCATGGGTGATAATCTATAGCGTGAAAATCAATCGCTCTTACATGTATCAACTTCCAGTGACATGTTGAAGAACAATCCGACAGTTGTCCTTCAGTGTGTCCCTCTCAGTGCACATGCTCAGGGATTTAATCGTGTGATTCCGGATACAGTGTCGCGTCTCTACTCAATGCGTCAAGCTCTCTCCGGCTGATGTCTGCTCAAGATATTGACAAGTACTTGATTGTCACCGATTTATTTGTTGAACTACTGGAAAAAATGAAGCATCGATCATATCTTAACGAGATCGATCAGATCGAAGTAAATGAGGTCGAGCGGTAAGAATTCTCGGATGCAATCCAAGGTAGATCCTCTGTTCACGAAGAGGACATAGTAATGCATACATGCCGGATAACATCTGTAAGAAAAAACATGTATTCCGTTTTATTGCACCATTTGAGTATCCTTACTCGACTACAGTACTGTATCGCTTCCATCATATACACACCATCTCTACCTCAAATAAACCTCTAATATAAGACTGTTGCCGATTCCGAACCCACGCTATTGCTATTTTTAGAATCAGCGGCATTATACTTTATATATAGCCAATGACACGAAGGAAGCTT
>CACSLJ010000153.1:0-59437 GCA_902706625.1 Albugo laibachii
TGCAGAATTTGATCGAGCATTATGTTTTTGGTCTCGGTACCTCACAAAAGGGTTAGAGGTGCTTCAGAAAGACATATCCACCTCATTTGGAGCGAATTAGACAACTACATCACAACACTACGCACGTAATAACCATTCAGTCGCTATCGACTGATAGATCCTGTTAAAGCATTTAAACAATCGGCAATATACTACTACCGAAGATGCGACATTGTAGCAATCTAAAACAGACTAGTAGTGCCATTGACTAGTCAGCTCGGTCGAGAAACGGTGTCGCTCTATTGTAATGGGCCTGTTCAATATCATATTGCTCTAGAAGGTCCTCCTTGATATCTGATTCGATTATATACGTATGGGCTTTCTTTGTTGTATCTATCAACATTAAATGACCTCGCAAGGGAATACTTCCAAGAACCGAATCTGTTTTGTTGTTAGATCTCTCCATGTAAAGAGTACAAACTTTACCGTTTTTGACGATAGATTGGGCCGGATGAAACATTATAACAGCCAATGAGCTTCGAAGAGATAAACCCAAAGTGAGCGGATGAAAGGGAGAGTTGTTGACAATTCTGAAGGATCTGACGAACTCCTTGCATTCAACTTTATAGCGACTAGAATCTTTCTGTAAGCCGGATAATCGAACAAAAGTATATCGGGATCCGACTTTGTCGAATACAAGTCCAGGAATAACACTGTCCTCTTTAGCAAGTTGGAATTGAACGCTTTGATTTATATGAACCTATTTTCCGAAGATCACTTTACTCCTTAGTAACTCCTCCGACGTAGTGTTTGCTACTTGGAAGATTGGACGTGGTTGCGGTATCTCAAGCAGAAGTATAGGACCTTCCTTTTTATTCCAGGTGAACTGATAATTTCCGGGGTTTATTCTAATAAAATAGTCGGGGTCGTTACTAGGCTCCGGAGAAGAACTCCTTCTTTGCAACCAATCTTTCCAAAGACCTTCGATTCATTTTCCAGCCAACATTATATGTAACGGAGCCAGAGCGATATATCATACGATCTTTGACATCAACGTCCTGGAATGGATACATCTTTTTTTGCAGAAATGAAGTAATCCACTTTAGTGCGTTATTCTTAGTTAGTTGTTGAGACTCCCAGCGCAGTGTTTGATCGGAATCAAGGCTTTCCTCTATGTCAAGAGTCACTTCGTACATCGTTTCTCCAGAATTACACACATCTTCTAGAGTATTGGCATCTATAAATTCCACAGTAGGATGAATTTTCAGTTTTTATTCTCGTCGATAAACGCCACTTGTTCTAGACGTGGTTGATGATGCACGAATCATCTCCACGTGTGCTGCTTTCGTGAATTTGTCACTTAAAAGGAGTATTCCTACTATGGCAAGGTCATGCGTTTTGAGAAAGTGGCTTTCATTGTTCTTCTAGGTCAAATTTTGATAAATGACAAAAATTGTCCTTCGCTTACTCACTTACTCGCTTACTTGCACCGCCAGCAGTTAACTACGTGGACCCGTGCGACAAACGCTGCCTGATGTAATATTCTGGGGTTCATCGGGCAACGTTTGTAGTGCAGATCCATGTCTTCATAAGCTGATTACGAATGGTACCCGATGATGAGCTCATCAGACACCTTTCATATATAATATTCGTATCTGTGCGGGCTTTCGAAGGGCTGCTTGAATTCGGTAAGCTCTGTTCTACTGTACTGTACTTCGATAATTTTTTTAGAAGCTGTCTACTTTCGTAATCTAATTTTCATTCTTGTACACCTTTCAAGGTATCGACCGCGCCACGTATCGCTTTTAAAACTGCATCCTATCATTGGATTCACAGAATTTGACAGCTCCTAATTTCCACAACACACAGAGCACGCAATCTCTCGTCAATCTCCTTAAGTCGCGTGATGGCTTCTGTCAATTGCAAGGCATCCAATACGAGGGCGTAGCATCATTGATAAGCTTTATCTCGTGCTTTTAAATCCCATACAAATTGCAGCTGGCTTGTGGCTGGGAAACTATTTGTGTATGATGCGTTCATTTTTCCTTCAGGCACAATTCCATTTCGCATGTGATATCCATGGCTTTTGCTCGTCAATGTGCCTCTGATGCAGAATCCTTGACCAAATATAACCAAGCACAAATACTGCCTCGTTATTGTACTTTGCTCCGCGCTGTACCCAAAGAATGCAATTTTGAGCACGCATCACGCAGGGAGGTGCAATACAACTAATGTATGTGTTTTACTCAATTGAGATTAAATAGACTCAAAGTGTCCCGATACATTGTTTAGCAGCAATGGGGGTGTATCGATGCAATGTCCCACATCGATGGTCACCGCAAAGAACTTATCAGAACGCTTTAGAATGCAGTTAGCTGCTCGTCCGTGTGCTCGTTGTGATAGTGACGATTCAAAGCGTGGAATCTTGGACGACCAGTATAGTTGAATCAAAATATCGAATCTAAGGCCGCTTTAAGCTCGGATGGATTGCGAATCTGCTGTCACAAATAAAGATTGCATAGGCTGATTGTTAATAATCCAAATCAATGCATTTCTGATGGATGGAGATATTGGAACGCGTTGCTCACAACCGAGTGGCAATTCTATTGCTGAGAAGGATTCCATTTAAGATGATGGCTGGTTTTTTTGTCAAGATCACTTAAGATCTTGAAATCTCGCTTATGTGTGGTGTATTCATCATTGATCAATGTATAATTGATTAATGCTTGCTAAACTTCGCTACGATACATTACCCTACATGAAAGTTATAAATGACAACGTGAATAGCAGAATGTGCCCCAATACAAGAGCTTTGTATAGAACGATGTGAAGAGAGACTTTTCTTCCTGAAAATCAGTCTGACACTCGCATTGGGTCTTCAGTCAGTTTTCGTCTTCAACCCTTTCAGTAGGTAAAGCCCAGGTATAGACTGCAATCGAGCTACTAAAATGCATATTTCTTGCGTCGCGGAAGTAATCATAGATTGCAATCATCACCAATGTACCTTCCGATTTGTTCGCTTTATTAAAAGTATTGGTATGGATGTCAGAGGTCAAAGGAAGAGTTTGTATGAAAGCGTTTGCATGGAAGAATAGCCATATTGTCAACATCTGACCAAAAGTACACTTTTGATGCTCCCGTCTTGATGAATTGTTTTGCATGAACTCACTCATCGAGTCAATCCTGTCTTGCAATTCTTATTCCGAAAAAGAGTGCATGAGAACACGTAGAACTATGCTAAACGAGACGCTCGAGGGTTTACCAAAGCTTTCCTTCTCGTCTGGTAGCGTTTGAAAGAGATTGATCGTATGTGATAACTTCGTAAGTTGACGAAGTATGCAGCGTTGTGTATTCCACTGTATGGCTAGTTGCTTTCTAGCTTCGCATTTTTATATCGTCGGGTGCTTGGATGATGAGGATGTTGCAGGAAGCTCTCAAGATGACAGGCTGGTTATTGTGATAATCTATAACTACTTCTCCATGTGCTACATGGTAAATTCTATTTCAGCTATTGCAGAATATCGTCAAGCCACTGCTCCAAGCCTTCATTGCCATCGATGCCATCGATGCCAGCTGCTTTTTGATCAGTTTTTTCTGAACGGTACTTTTCGGAACCATTAGATATGCTGTTGCGCGCCTTCTTTGCTTTCAAGCCAGCCGTTTGATCAAAGTGACACTCCGTATCTAAAAGCACATTTTTGGTCCCAGAGATCTCTACTTTAGCGTCCGAGGTGATATTATCACACAAAATTTCCTCCTATCGAGAAGGAATGTCGATGACGTATTCAGATCACAACCATTGAGCTTACAAAGTATTTTTCATCGATTTGGTAACGAAGCGAGGGATTCACGAGCTGTAGTCTGTTGGCAATCTGATCCAAGTCCTATGACACCAAGAACTTGAATCATTGCGCATACATTTGTTCTCGATTTATGACGGACCATAGACAGCGTGTTATTTTGACAAGAAGCCTCAGCATAGGATGGATTCATGCTTCTCACTTGCACCGAGTTGGTTTGATACTATGCTTTTCGTGGAAGTTTTGGCAGCGGACCGTTAGAGTAGTAAGCAAACTATCTTTGCGTATAATTTCGCGCTCTGTCTCGACATTATCAGACTCAGATCTGGAGAATTATAAGTCGAGTCGAGGATCAGAATCAGGTCATGTCGAAAGGATCTATTTTTTTCCTCTGGTGCTTGGGATCCTTTCCTTGCAAGGGACAAATTGAGACTCAATTGATTTGACCTTTTCCTGTAAAGTTCACCACAGCATTTGGGCCTTGATGCTTGCGTGCACGTTTTACGCTCCGTCTCTTTGATGCGCTTCCATGGCCCACAGTATGTAGAAACTGCGTGTTCTAAAATACGAGCGTTGCCGCTTGATGGCTCTTCCTAAACCTTATACATTTCTGAATTACTTTGCATGTTGCCGCTTCCCAAAAAAATGAAAAGGATGCACTTTTATGCTAAGACGTATGTGAGAAAGACAAATTCTAAATTTTAAAAGCTGAGAGGTCTAAGTTTGATTTGAGGTTGAGAAGAGATGACTGTGTTACCGTATGCATTTTGATTACTTTAATGAACATGAACTTTGATTCGAATTCAAGTTTCCCACATCGGCAAAGTTTGGAATGCAGTTCCGTGTTTTCAGAACTCCGCTGTGCTACTAAGCGAGCAAAATTCCATCATTTTCAAAAATCTACCGCAAAGAATAATGAAAGCCGACTTTCTCAAAACGTATGGTCTTGCCGTAGTTGGAGTATTCCTGTCATACGACCAGTTCTTGAATGCAGCACACGTACATTTGATCCCTGCATCATCTGACAGCATAGAGACAAGTGGTGTGCATCAAAGAGGACTGAAATTGAATATAAACCCTGCTGTGGACTTTAAGAATGACGGTTCTCTGGTAGAGAGGCCTAATTCTAAAAAACAGAAATATGAAGTGCCTCTTGGAATGAACAATCGCCATCAACCGGATCAAGAACCTTTTTGGGAGTGTGCACACCAACGTTTATTCGAGAGTTTGATCCCGTCATGCGCACAGAGAACGATGTATGCATCTAAAAACTTGAGAGTGGAGGATCGTATGTTATATCATTCCAGCTCTGCTGTATATCATGTCGGTTGGAAAATGAGCTGGAGTTCGCTGAAGGGAGCCGGTTGCGATGACGGAATTTCACGCTTTTCCGAGTCCTATTATTGATCCCCAATTTTATATCATAAATAATCCTGGGTCTTATTTTTTTACTTTGGATCAATTCGAAGGTCCTGTACTTCAGCTTGAATCAACGCCCACTCAATCTCATTTCATAGAGATTACGCGCGAGGTTTTGGAAATATCAAAATCACATGTGCATCTCATAAGCATTTCAAACAGAAAGTTCAATTCCAACTTGGAAACGAAGCTACCATAGTTCCTCAAGCTGTTTTCTAAAAAATCAAAGCAATTTTCCGTAGCTTGAGCTTGAAAAACGATCGCTATGAAGGAGAATGCAATTTGTTCGACAATCCCAAAGAGACTTCCCTCTCCCTGTATATAAATCATCCAGAATTTGTTGATCCGATCCAGCTTGATAAATTCTACGTCAAGGATGATCAACATTGTACTCTTCTCATTGAGATGTCAGAGAAGGAAAATGAATGGACACTGGGATCTTCTTTTTTGAAAAGTTATTCCGTTTTGATAAATACACAACAAAGGAATTAATTTTGTAACAAATTGTCTGAGATATTATGGAAGACATCATGAGCAATATCGGTCAGCGATGCTGAAGGGGAAAGTGATTAATCGTTCTCTGAAAATCAAATCGTCAATAAATGCTGCAAGCTTGATTTTACATTGCAATTGTGTCGCCTTTTATCAGTATATTTCCTGCCTCCATCGCACGCCTGAAAACAAATATATAATAGAACTGATGCGTGATACTTTCTGATATGGGCGCCGATCGTACCGTTTTCATTTCGCAATATGGCCCATCATCAATTGTGACAGCCGTAATCGGAGTCAAAGCACACCCGAGATCGCGTGATACGTGATACGTGATGCAGTCCGGATGTATTGGGCCGCTTACAGAAGGTAATTGCATTCCAGCTCATTAGATACCGAAATCAAATGCTTGAATAAGCGAACCTCAAATACTCGCTTGTGTAGAGGAGTTTCTTCTCAGGCGCTTGAAAATCATTTTTTAGTTGTTTTGTACGACAGCTTCCGTTTGTAGAATGACCAGATCGTCCAGAGTAGCAGCCAGAGCTTGTCGCACAAGGAACGTGAGTCAAACCGTCTTGTCTGTAGAATATGCCCATGGCCACACGACGACATAAACATGATACCAAAACTCATCCGAACAACTCAAGTGCGAAATGAGTGTGTTCACTTATGCAACCACACGAATAACGATATTTGCCCGACACATGAATAGATGCGGAATAGGTCGAAAGCTTGGCCTTGAGGATGGAAAAGTGCGCCAGCCGAAATACTATACAATAACGAGTACCCATCGAATGCGAATCGTCAACCAAGGGTCAGGCTTCAGCTCGAGTACATTTGGAAGGACAAATCAAGAATTGGCGATGCTAACACGTCCTTGAAATGGATGCCCCGCCATCGATAGTATGCGTCGATCTATGCTCCCTAAGTTTAGTAAAAAGTGTGTTGACATAAATCCTGTGGTCCCTACAACTACGGTGCTGAGGCCGAATCTCGCGGTATATGCACAAAGTGTGCAATGTCCGGCTCCTGTTTTATATCATTGTATTCATCGGTTTGATTGACGAGTTTTTTTAAATGCAACTCCATTGGATCTGTACGTTGATTCTTGGACGACGCTTGTTTGTACTGCTCTGTTGTTTCTGCTTTTATTTCTCGGTCTTCGGCTGGTTTAGTTACAGGAGGATTTACGCTAATCTGATCACCGAAAGGATCAAATAACGTCTTACGGTGCTAGTACATGTACCTAGACACATCTATGATACATTGAATTGCATCGCTGTACTGGACTCAATGACCGACTCACAGCATCAGCAGTGTGAATACACCAAGACGGCTGATGACGATGAGTAGAATGACGGAATAGATGGCATTATATAATTCACTATGAAGAACCGAGTCACTGGATGAGCCTGTGGTGTACGCGTTTCCTAATACTAGAGAGAACCCACGTCGACATGCTATTCACATGTCAGAGCTTGAAGATAATATGTGACTCCCATATTTATCAGTAAGGTCAAATAATTTGAATTATGATAATCCTTTGGACATTGCGGATTTTCGAGTCGTGATCTTAGATCTTACTCTGATATAGGCCGATTCAATATAAGTACACTCGATTCTCCTAGCTCAATTGGCTTTTGCGAGATTTAATCAGAGTTGGGCCGATAATAGTAAATGGAGTAGTTGAATCGAGCACGTGATGCTAAGACAATACGTTAAACGACGATGCTATGTCAAAATAAAGTACGGTGGGTGCCGAATGCATAATCTCAAAGCAGGCCATAAACAGCCGTCAACCCTCGCACCAACTTTATGCCAAGTCCCATCAGACTTGAACACCAACGTTTTCGGGTGAAGAGAGTCTAAAAGTATTGAGAATGCTTTGCAATCATTCATTACACACTTTACCAGGTTCACTGCGCCTACATCACCTTGTATTTGCACAAGAACAGGGTGCAAAGCTCAGAATTTAACGCTGACACAATTGCGAGATATCAATATGGATGCTCTAGCCTCAAGATTGGCTAATTTATAGAGAATTTCTGATACTACTGTATAACCAATGACATTGCGACGGATGCTCCGATTGTCTGCGGAGGAAGCTGGAGCTGCACTTCGTCCGAGCTTTGTCGATGGAAAGTGGCGTCAGCCTCTTCTCTCCTCTCGCAGAGCGGTAATGCTCAAAAAACGAGCTCAAGCAGGAAACCTAGTTGGGAAATGGATTGTCGGGCACGGCGGATGGCTCCCGGAGTGGGACAAACCGAACAAACATCACGTCATGCGACCGCCCAAAGGCCACAAGAACGAACGAAATGTCCACGAAAGGTTGAATCCCTCCCAGCGTTTATTTCTTTGCTCATCGTTTATGTTTAGAGTCGCTAAAATTCAAGCAGCTTTGGAGAAAATGCCACAAAAACTTGAGGAACATCGTAAGGCTATAAAATCCTCGAAACCTTTGCAAGGTCTAGAGCTCTGGCTTTCCGAGAAAGACGAAGAGGTAGATGATTGAGCTTAATTCGAAATAAGCAGTAGAGGATGCATCGAGTCGAACTACTGACGGGAATTTGCACTGTCTTTTGACATGAGAAATTTCTCGATGACTCGTGTCGGACAATTTTCTCCTTGTTCAAGCGTTTTTTGTAGTGCCAACGGCCACGATTTTTGAGATTCTGGCATACTTTTCTGCAATTCAGTAAACATTTCTGCAACGGAACACGCGATGGACGCAAAAAGTAGGTTCACTGCGCTCAGAACGCTTTTCTGACGATTGCATTCGCTGTAAAGTTTCTTACTCCGAAGAGCTTGCAGACAACAACGCGTGATATTGATCATTGTGCAAGCCAATGGAAAATGTAATGCTTCATGCTGTGAAAGCTGGTAGAGGTTACGAGTCAGAGCGGGGTGCTGTTTCACGAGATACAGCATTTGTAGCAGTGAAATCACGCCACAACTGCGTAAATCGGTGGATGGGTCTGATCCCTGGAATCCAATTTGCTCCCAATTCGTTTCTCGCTGCAGACTTTCAGTCCCTGTAATTTCTCGGTAGAGTGTTGAAAGCATGCGGGAAGACAAGTATTGCTTCTTCGTCATCGGTGTCGCTGCAAGGCAAAAAAGGCGCTCGTGCTCTTCATCGCCTCCTTCAAACCTCAGCTTTGGCCGTCGGAAGCAATGTAAACACAAGAGACAAGAAACCACCTCAACCTCAACCTTGCTACCGTCCCGAATTGTATCGTCATGCATCAAATCATCGCGGGCTTCCACATAAGAGACTGTGAGAGTCTTGTCATCTGCTTCGGGTGGAGCCACTACAGTGTCTGAATTGGCTGGTTGCAATTCGATTTCTGTCCATTTGTGTGACGCGAATGGCAACTCGATAGTCTCTTTCTCCCCCGCATCCTCGACTTCATTCTCTTCTATCCGCTCCAAAATTGTACCGTGACAGTCTTCGGCACTCACTAATGACTCAGTGACAAGGCGATCATTGCTGAGTTCCTTCTCCTTCTCAGTGACGGGTTCTGAATTCGACATTTCTAATTTACGCTCATTTTCATGCAAATCCGAGTTGCCCGGTATAAAAGTAGAAGAGCGTTCCGCCTCCGTTGCAAGCCGCAGTTCTTCTATAAGCTGCTGCTCGCGTAATTTCTCCATCTCGTCAATACTGTGCGTCTCATTCCTTATAGTTTTTTGTTCATTTTCGCTCTGAATCTCAACGGTCTTTGCATGTTCGACGTCATAGTCGAATTCTTCATTATTGAGATCATCCGATAGCGACCGCAGCGGTTCTTTGTTTTCATTCTCGTCAACGAGTGATATACACTTTGGCTGATATTTTTTCTCCCTTTGTGTCCGAACATCCGAATAGGACACACCAAAAGCGGAGTCCTCATGCAGCATTTGCGTCGATACTTTTACTGATTTTTGGCTCGGTTGTGTCAGAGGAGGTGGCGATCCTTTCTGCATTTTCACTTTATCTCCTTCAAATTTAATTGCCTTAGAGACGTTCACGTCGATTTCAATGAACTCTTCGTCGTCAGTCCTGTCGAAAGTGGCGGGTTCCTGATCGCTTGTACTATCGTGGGCGCTCGTGTCATCGTCCGAGTCTGAATCCGAGTCGGAGTCGGAGCCTTCACTCGACATTATTGACTCCAGAACAGCTAGTGAGGTTAATGGTGCAGGTGGAGGTAGCGACATTCTGATTGTTTCTTCATCTCGAGCGATCAGGTCAACCACTTGCATCACCGAGACAGTATCAGGATCGTACAAAGAGGATGAGTCAAAATCAAGCTTTCTATTAAAGGATGTGAATCTGTTATGCGCCTAATAGTTACAGGGACACTACTATAGACGGTCGGACGGACGCATTGGACGCATTTCGCTCCTGGAGATTCAAAGCCAAAATAAATGTGACTCCTTGGTAGCTGTGGGCAGCTTTTTGACATGAGTCACCATACCCCTGTCGGAAAAGATACCCTCTTACAAATAGTACAATGTTATACCTAATACTCTTTCGCAGACAGGATAGACAGTCAAAATGTCGACTGCGGCAAGAAGAAGATTGATGCGCGATTTTCGGAAGCTCCAGAACGATCCACCATGTGGAATAAGTGGTGCACCAATGGATAATAATATAATGATGTGGCAGGCTGTTATATTTGGGTGAGTACAGTCTAAATCTTTGTAAAAGTATCAATTTGTGACTGTGATTGTAGCCCCGATGACACGCCTTGGGAAGGCGGTACATTCAATCTAACGCTGGAATTCAGTGAAGACTATCCGAATAAAGCCCCTACCGTCAAATTCATCACCAAAATGTTTCATCCAAACAGTATGCTCTTTCAAACTCGTTCAGTATGCAATTCTCTCGATAACAACTTTTATTGTCTAGTTTACAACGATGGGCAAATTTGTCTCGACATTTTACAAAACCAGTGGTCTCCGATTTACGATATTTCAGCAATTTTGACATCCATTCAGTCTCTGTTATGTGATCCGAATCCGAATTCACCGGCCAACTCCGAAGCTGCTCGATTGTTTCAAGAGAATCGACGAGAGTATAATCGTCGAGTTAGAGAGATTGTGGAGCAGAGTTGGGTTGCAATGTCCTGAAAATTACTTTTATACTCGAATTCCTTCAAGAATCCTTTCTTACTTATGGTCCCATGGGAGCAATTGTGCTGGTAACTATCAATTGGGTTCTATTCTAAATATCTCGACTGTGTTTGGACGGGATTGAACTCCAGCTTGACTGGTTTGCGGTATGTTTCGACCGGTGTCTCACAATTCAGATCTCGAAGGGCTCCGTAGGCTTCACTTTGACATGAAGATAAGTCGAGTGCACCGCGTAACATTGCCTCGATTCCTTCGTCTAAAAAATCCTTTTGAAACTCTGGAGAACGAGCGACAATATTTCGAATCGCAAGACTTGCTTGACGGAGCATGGAGCCATCTTTCGAATGCTTCCGCATAGCTCGTGCAATCGCAAAAGCTCCTTGATGTCTCACGATCTCAGCTGCACACTCGGGCTCTCGGAGTGCAGTAGCTGCAAGAAACGCACACGAATGCTTCTGCACGAAAGCACACATCACATGAGTTTGCATTGCATGAAGCACTCGTGTAATTCCGCCCGTCTTGAGAATTTGATGCTTTATCGTATCTACTCCGGCCAAATTTCTCAATAAAGCTACGCATTGCTTTGCCGTCAGCGCGTTAGACGCATAGGTATCCATCATATCGTAAAGTACATCCAGGTTTCCTTCTTGATATATCTGCATGCAATTCGCCTCTGAGATAGCCATTTGCCTCAACACAGCCAGCCAAAGGATCACCGCGCTTCGATCTTCAGTACAGTGAAGCCGTTCTCGAATCACTTTCAAGCTGAAAGGTATAAGATCCAATTGCATGAGTTGTTTCACGATCGCATCAGACTGACTGAGTTCCACCATGTCGTCTTGAGCCATTAATCCTCGCAAGAACTTTGCGAACTGTTTTGAGAATTCCATGTTTTCATGCACAAGAAATACGTGCTTGAAAAGTGTCGTGTGACCATTCAATTGCATGAAAATCAGTTTGTTGGATTCGTTTTTCGAACAGATTTGAGTCAAAATCGCCAGTGAGCGACTCATACTTTCCACTCTGTTGCAAAAAGTCAGAAAATCAAGCAATAGAGGAATTATCTTCTCTCCAATTGCGCTTTGAATTTGACGATATTGGGAGTCACAAGTCAGTACGATCAGTTCCACAGCTTTCTCAACAAGTTTACTATCAGTATCGCTTTCATTTGCGAATGTAAGCTCGAGTATTTGTGGCACTAGATCAATATTTGGAAGGAGTAATTTGAGTGCCGGGGACGCTTTTATCCAGTCGATTAGACTTTCTAAATGAGATGAAAACGCACTTTTATCTGAAACGTGTTTTTTTCTTCCGTCAGTCTCAGTTATTAAGGATTTTATCGACTCAATCGTCGAAAGCGTTTGTTCAATTCGCGTTTGATTAGACTCGAGAAGATTGTCAGTGACGATCGTTGAGAGATCGACTTCTTGAGAGGCAAACTGCTGAATGGAGTCCTGGATTGACTCTTCCAACGCCATGTCGAACTCGGTCATATTTTCGCGTACACATTCGTCAAAAGTGTCTTGCTGGATATGATGTTTCGCCATGAGTCTTTGAGATTGCTACACTAATTTAACGTTGGCAACCTAAAATGGGCAGCGCTCAAATTCATTGCGACCATAAATAATGGCGCAAAATGGAGCTGTTTGGGATGCGAAAACGCAGACATATCACGGTGGACAAGACTGGAAGTATCTCAAAAACTTTGTAGAGGATTTCAGCGTCACGACCAATGCACTTGGGACTCCAATTGACGCATTAAAAGCAGCAAAAGATGCTGTTGATACCATTCATCATTATCCACCAGCAGACTGTGAGCCAGCTCATACTCATTTAGCCCAGTTTTTATGGAACAAGGAGTATGAAATGCATTCAAACTCGCTGATACTCGGAAATGGGGCGTCAGAACTGATTGATTTGGTCATTCGAAGTGTACGTGAGGGAGGATGGCGACCTGCCGATACGAAAACTCAGTACAAAGAATATGAACGATCTTGTCTTGCAGATGGTCGGGAAACGCTTTCCTGGAACGACCCGAATGCAGTTCTCACTTGTATCGTGAATCCGACCAATCCCACAGGCGATTATCGAACTTTGAACGAAATGGAAGAATACATTTTGAGTACATGCAAGGGCCCTCACACCTTTATCGTCGGTACGAATACAAAACATACTCTTCTCTTGCACATGACTAAGTTTTTGTGAGTAGATGAAAGCATGCAACCTTGGATTGGACCCAACTGGAGAAAAGATAGTCTGATTGGCCATCGACAATGGGTGAGAGAAATGAGCGAGAAGCATCAGATTGATATTTGGGTCATGACAAGCTGGACAAAGATATGGGCATGCACTGGTATCCGGCTCGGTAGTGTGATCGCGCCCACATCGGCTGATTCTGCTTTGATTAAAAAGAAGCAAGTTCCATGGTCCGTCAACTCGATGGCTCTCGCTTTCCTTTCCGCTGTCGTAAAGGACGAAGAATACATGAAGCGTACCTGGGATGTCACATCAGAGTGGCGAGCATACGCTGTTGAATGCATCGAGAAACGCTTTACTTGGAAATGTCTCGGTAAACCATTTCTATCGTGGATATGGATCGATACGATGTCAGAACCAATGGCTGAAGATGCAGTGCGACTCGCAAAAGAATCTGGTGTTCCCGTTCGTTCAGGATCTCCTGGGTACAATTTGCCGACATATATTCGTATTGCAGTCCGCAGTCCCGAAAAGACAAATATTCTCTTGCAAGCCTGGAAATCTCTACAAACGTGATGGTGCAGTATGTCTTCGAAAGCTGCTGTGCTTTCTCCGATAAGTAATCCAAATTTTGAGTGATACAACCGTTAATGACAATTAAGTGTTATCTTGAGTGAGTCGAGTTTCTAAACGACGAAATTTGCTCTCCCATCCTTTGATCACATCGGAATACTTTTCTATCAATTCATTTTTCTCTAGCAATTCGGCTTCCAGCGCCCGGACTTCATTCTCCAGTTCGACTTTTTCTGTTGAAATTGACGGCGGACTTTGCGCTCTGTTCATCAAAACTATTTCGAGCTGTTTTGCGTGCACGAAAAAGTTATCCAATCGTTTCTCAATTTCGGTAATGTCTGCAGCGTCTTGTTGCACCGGGTTCAAGCGATATTGCGGAGGATACTGGATCGACGGGCATACAAGCTCTATACAGTTTGCGAGAGCCTTATTCATTTCTTTCACGAACACTTCACCATCGGATCGCGTGTCATTCTCGCTCGGAATTGCCTCTGGGTCTCCATTTACGGGCGGCTCCATCGAAATCGGATGCAAGACACGTACCTGACACAAGTACGATCGCATCTATCATACGCAATACTATATCCGGATGTCGAAATGGAGCAGGACTCGCCAGCCGCCTGCTGGCTACGAGTATATAGAGCCCGTAATGGACGCACTAGCGAGTGAACTGCGTGAGAAAATGAACGAACCGCATGAAGGTAAACGTCAATGTGAATCGTTGTGGCCCATTCATCAGATAAGCTGGCAACGAAGTCGTTATGTCTACGATATGTTTTACATCTACAAAAGAATCTCGCGTGAGGTGTACGATTACTGCATCAAAATGAAGCTAGTGGATGCAAATTTGATAGCAAAATGGAAAAAGCCCGGATACGAACGTCTCTGCAGCACGTACGCAATCAATTCGAAGAATTACAATTACGGAACAGTAAACATTTGCCGTGTTCCTCGCCACCAATTATCGGAGGATCAGGTTATTCAAGAGAAGCACAGTGGATGCCGAGGCTGTGCATCTGGTCCCGGAGGATACTCTAATATATTCGGAAACAAGTATGGCCAGTACCTTGCGAGAATTCAGATTGCGAGAGAAGTGCAAGCGGCCAATGAGAGCGAAAAAAAAGATGTGTGGGCGACTCCAGAAGAAGACGTTGGAGAGGAGAAAGTCACCAAGAGGAAATGGAGTCAACGAGGTCTGAACGATAGCGAGGATACAAAGACACGCAAACGTGCTTGTGCTAATGACGATCAAACGATCGAAATGCAGAAGGAAGAGCGTGACGAGTCTGACATAGACGAAATAGGAAATCCAGTTGAAAGCTCGGCAGATAAAACCACGTCCAAAACTGATGAGGAGCAGTCATAAGAGGAAAAAAGCGATTAACAGAACTAAAATTCAAGATAAAGCAATTTTTCAAAAGTTTTGACTACCATGTAAAAGGAATGAGCTTCCATTTTGGCAGATGTGCTTGTTTACTAAAGTGTTTGCGATACCATTCAGACGAAAGTCGTGCAGAAACAGACTGATTTGCACACACCCAGAGGAACACAAGCGACAGCGTATGATTCCTAAATGCTAGTATGCATGAAAATGCAAAGTAAATGAGAATCTCTGCAGTGTACAGCGGACACTGCACGTATGTAAACCAATCGCCATGCGGTACTCCATACTGATTGTTCTCACCTTTGATTCGTGCCAAAATGGAGTTACATCGCCATTGATGGTAGCTTGCTTTCAAGAATAATAAAACTCCCGCGAGCTTGAAGAGATCGCCATCTTCTCTCAGCCTTACGTTCTCGTCCGAAAGGATAGCCAGCGGGACAATCAAGTAGTGCACTAAGCCTACCAGCACGCCTAGACAGTAGACGAGGTTATCCGCAGCAAGCTATGCAGGTCGCTCACAAACCTGCCAGCTTCATTTTAGAACTTCCAAATTTTGTCACGAGTATGCATTCCACAAAACGCCGTACTAAATGGACCTCGTACAGGATCAATACGATAAATGTGTTTTTATTCAGAGCCCAGCGATCCGTATGCTTTTGCGTTTGCACGATCCAGAATCCAGTCCATATCGCACCAAATAGATAAAATAAGGTCCAAAGTTTCTTCGACACCTTTTCGTACGTGTATTAGAGCAGCCGAAACAAGTTTTAATAGAAAATCGACCACCTCGAACTCAAACAAATCGATCCATTTTGAGCGTTGGATGCGATGCGATTGCGTGAGTCTTCCATGCGTGGCAATTGATCGAATCAGGCCTGTGGGGAGTGGCCCTCCAAAATAAGCAATAACTGCCATCAGCAGTAGAGCATATCGAATACCACTGTTCAGCGATCGGATAAAGGCTTCCATTTGATTTTACAGAAACGTTTGACTTATACGAGTCGCTATTATAAACGAGCGGATGAATCAAACCCTTCGTGAAGTTGTTGCGCATTTTGTCGCGCCGCCAAAGAATTTGACACATACACAGGTTGTTCAGCGATTATACAAGCAATCATTGAAGACTCTTGAGAGCTGGGTCATCGATCGTCGTCTGTGGAACGAAGAAGCGGTCAAAGTACGCGCACAATTCGATGCAAATCGACATTTGGCTCCCGAATCTGAGTATGTAAATAATACTGTTTGGCGTACCTGAAGCTCATAGTATTATTGTGTTTATGTGGAAAGTCAAGCAAAGTTCGCGATAAAAGAAGCAAACGAAAAGCTGAAGAAATATACGCATCCGGATCGCTATGTATTCAATTATATGCCCGGAGGAACAAAGTTTATGCGGAATGCTCCTCTTCCATTAGAGGTGAGATGACAACTCAGTTGCACATTTGACAGCCGGCTAATGAATCTTCTGTTTAGGTTTGTTTCCCTAACGGTGTGCCTGAAGATGTGGAAGTCTCGCCCGTGGAAGCGGTCAATATCGATGGAACACCTCTTCCACCAAAAGAAACAGTTTTTGTTGATTTTAGTAAGAAATCAAGTTTTTAGCAAAATAAGAGTTGAGATAATGAAGAGAACGCAATAACATTCCTTTTCCGATTCCTATCCATCCAATTGATCACATACTCGAGACCTGGAAATCGAAGTATTCAGCCCGCAATCGCGATAACGAAAGCCGTGGAATGAAGGCGTAAACCCACTAGGACGTCCTCTACGATCCATTTCTAGATTAGTTTTCGTTTTGTCGGCTCCGATCACTCGATGACTAGCATCATACAGGATCATTATGCCGAAGGAACGCAGTATGAGAACTTGAGTCCTACCTGGTTGCAAACATTGGATGCTCCTTTCGTCCTTCCGATAACATCTTGGTATCAATCCGAGCTGGCATCAAATCTTCAGAGCACAATGAAAATTCATGAGGATGTGGTGCAGGAACAAAATCAAGTTCTACGAGGCCTTTCTCTCGCACTTCTATTGTCAGGCATCTAGTCAGAAACTGTTGATATGGTAGGTCCCAAACCGAACGAACCTTGCTCGACACTGCTCTTATCCATTCGCTGGCTGATTGTGGAACGCTTCTCGGCTTCATTTACTCTTCCATAAGTCTCATTTGTTGTCTGATACATGAAGTCTTTCAAGTGTTTGCCTGGCTTGACAATTCCAGCGTCTTGACAATCCTTTTCAGTCAGGAGAACTGGAACCTCAAATCGGACCTTCTCGGCGAGATTGATGCCGACTATACTGGAGCTTGTAGTCATGAAAGGGTTTGATGCCCGTCCTACATGAGGAATCGTTGAGCCTCGCGACACCATTTCAAAAAAATCGGAACTACGGCCCCATGTACAGAGCAGGCAAAAGTATTTATATCCGTTCTATTTGCGAGGCTTGAAATGTCTCTCGCCACTTTGGTACTGGAGCTAATGTGCTTTGATGGAACCTCGGGTACGAAGAGTATGTGAATCTACCTCACATCTGGCGAGAATGCGACGCATAAAGTCTCCCGACGCTCATACTTCTCCGAAATTGGTAAATTTTTGCCAGGTGACTCACGTTCTCGGAAATGAGACGAATAAACTAAATGAGCAATTGCTCGTTGCAGCAGAAAGAGGAAAGTATCAGCAAGTGTATCTGCTTGTCCATCAAGGTATCGATCCAAAGTATTGTCGCGGAATGCAGGGGTACACACCACTTCATTACGCCGCTGCTCGTGGTCATTTGGAGATCATAAAGATTTTGGTGGGTGCTGGATGGGATATCGACATGCGAAATGACACATCTGAAACAGCTTTGCATCTGGCCTGTTATCACGGTCATTTGATCGTTGTCGAGTATCTCTTGGAAGCTTTTGCCGATATCAATGCGTTGACTTTGCAGAACGAATCGCCACTGTTTTACGCTGCAAGAAAAGGCTTCCAGCCGATCGTAAGTCTTCTGGTCCGACGGGAATGCGACCTTCAGATACTGAATAAATACGGGGATGTAGCTATAGATGAAGTGAGCTCGGACGAAATCAAAGAGATTTTCGAGATTGGGGAGAAAGATCAACAAAAACTTCAACAGCTATATGGAAGAACTTCTGAGTGTACAAGGACGAAGCTGGAGCGGAAACTTACACAAGCTGTACGCGAGCGGATATTGAGCTTTTTGGACCTCTTTAGTCTCTGTACTACAATGCAAATCTCGTATCGATGGCATCGTGCCGCTGACGCTGTTTATCTTTGGAAGAATCTTGGCGTCTCCCGATGGGAACAGCAGCTATCCTCGGCAATGGGATTCAGTTGCGGTGGAAGTTTGATCAATAGTATTCATCGGCAAAGACTACTACCACTGCGACCTCATACTACAGATACTGCAGGAGTGTTGAGTGCGAGACTCGAAAGAGCCTGTCGACCTGATACAAAGGGGTCACAAAATAGACCTCAGAGCGCTGCTCGCTTTCAATCAAGTATGCGTGGATCAATACAAATTTAGATCAGCTCTTTATTCACTGGAATCTTTATCTAAGTCTGTAAATATTCTATGACTTGGCAGCCCAAATTTTCCATCGAAAAACACTTCTGTTGGTGACAATCGAGAAGAGCATTCTGCCTTTGATTCTTTCAATTTCGGATAACCGAGACAAACGATCACAGGGACAGAATATCGATCCGGTATGTTGAGAAGATTTCGGACACGTACTTCATCATATCCTTCCATACCGCACGTAGCGAGATTGTGTACCTGGGCCGCGTACAAGAAAGTAGCTGCAGCAAATGCAGTCTGTTTATAAGACCACGCGATCGTCGGCACGGGCGTTGGGTATGCTTTCAAGGGAGATATCACACTCGCCAAAATCTTTTGCATTGTTTGTCCCTCATGAGCGAACAATTTGACATAGTGAGCGAGCTGGGCGATGTACGCTGGGCTTTCCGTATTTGCCATCGATTCTTGAATTAAAGGTACGCGCTTGCTTGGTTCTACATATTGTATGAGAATTAGAAAAAGAGGATTCAGAGTGATTTTTACCGAGATCAGCTGCGAATACTGCAATCACTGGAGCACTCTTCACTTTATCAGCATTGCTTGCAAGCATCGCCGAACTTAAACGATCTCGATCGTCCTTTTCGCGAACCAAAACGCACGCATACGGCTGAAGATTGAAGCTTGTCGGCGCTCTCTACATGTACGTGGTTGATTGTCATTTAGATATGTAAATAATGCAAAATGCATACTTGGGTGAGTCTTAAAATATCGGCGAGGACCGAGTCAGACACATTCCGTGTAGTGTCGAAATATTTTGTGGAAACACGCTGTTCAATGATGTTGCGTATTGCTGGTGAGGTTGTGCATTTGCAGCGTATGGCCTTGCGTAATGCGCGTGAAGGCACGTAGCGGCTGGATTGATGTGATAGTATCATCCGAAATGAACTAAATTACAAATGTATACGTAGACATTATCAAAATTACAAAAAACGCCCTTTACATTTCTTAATTAGTTGGAGCTTATCGACGTTCATTGCAACTTGGCTGGAAATTTAGCCTAGAAACAGCAAGATTTACATGGTGAATGCTCAACACTTTGGAGGTACACGATAGCCTGATAGATGCATGTGCATCACAACAATGGTGGCGGCAGAGTCTTTATTGTCAAAGATTCCGGAAAGCTGGCTAGGGAATCATTTCTATTCTATAATCCTCATCATCCTTCAATCTCAGATCCTTTTCGTCAATTCATCAACTCCATTCTGATACCGTATAGGTATCGTAGAACACCCATTCTATAATGCATTACGGAATTCCGCCTCGGCAAAGGGGGAATTCATCATGTTATGTTGCATTTGCATCCGATTTTCGCTTTGTCGAAGAGGGCATGATAAGCCTTTCATCTATCCACCTAAAGTGGTTATATGGTAATTGTCTTATCAGATAGTCACAAAATAGTTGAGCTGCCATTAAATTCAGTGTCTTAGCATGCCAAAGGGTGGTATCTAACCTACCCGATATAAACAGGATATATAACTGAAGTAAAAGGACTGGTAGGCTTCTCGTCATAATCCAAGCAGAATGGGATGTTATGCTCAAACTTGCGTCGATTGTGGAAGTGATGACATTGTCACAGATTACGGAGCAGGTGATGTCGTATGCAGAAGTTGCGGTATAGTACTTGGTGAAAGAATAGTTGATGATACACCAGAGTGGCGTACATTTTCGAACGATGATCGCGGTGGTGATGCCACTAGCAAATCTAGAGTCGGACAGGTGGAAGACCAAGGCATCGAAGATGCAACACTCACAACTGTACTGGTTGACAGTACATCAGAAAAAAATAATGGCAAAGCACAAACCGCAATGTTACCGAAATTAAACAAGGAATCCGCACACGTACGAAGAATGCAGAATATGACGAATCGGATTCGTGAGATTTCCGAGACGCTCTCTCTACCAAAAATCATACTAGAAGTCGCAATGCAAGTCTATCAAGAAGCTGAAAGAAAAGGTACATTGATGCGTGGTCCTGAGAAAGAAAGCATGGCTGCAGCTGTGATCTTTATTGCTTGTCGTCAGGCTGGCCACGCGCGAACTTTGAAGGAATTAGAAGGAGCCTCAGGTGTGATGAAAAAAAAGATTGGAAAGTCGTTTCTCATACTAAAAAAGCAATTGAACTTTGATTTCCGACAGGCAACAACCACAAATTATGTGGAACGATTCTGTTCGCGGCTTGGCCTGCCTGCAAAAACGCAAGTGATAGCCCATGATGTCGCCAAGAAAGCACAAACGCTTGGATTGACCGATGGGAAATCTCCCACAGCGTTAGCCGCTTCTGTCATCTATTTGGTGGCTGCATACACGAATATGAAACGATCGATACAGGAAATTAGCGACGTCACAATGATTGCAGAGAAAAACGTGAAAACCGTTTGCAAAGAACTAAATAAGAGCCGATTAGTGCTATTTGAAGGTATAGCATTAGCTTAGGTAGCCTGTAGGATGCATTTAAATTCAGTCAAATTCAAAGCACGCAAACGGTGATTGGGAATGCAGTGAATTGTCTGTCCTTACCGTTAATACTGACGGGCCTTCCAACTAGGTCCCTATTGTATGAACGATAATCGGCCTGGTTGATTTTGGATGCTTTGTGGATGGATGGAAAGCTTTTTGTCATCACGTTTGCCAGACGCATGAGCATAAGGTGAATTGCTTTTGGGATATATTGCGAAGTGGCCGATTCAGCAGTATCGATTAACTGCTTTTCTCCTACTTTCGACGCCCCGACTCGACTTGTGCGTGCGTACGAGAACATCAAACTCAACGTTATAATCGTTCTAGTGGAAAGTTGTGATGCTTTAGTCTCCAGAGTCACGAAAATTACTGTCCTTTCACTGTCTCTAGGACGTCTGTTCCCCAAGCAAAAGAAATAGCTGGGCTACCGATACTTCTCTCAAACTTGTATAAAACTCGCTAATCTCCAGTCACCTGGTCGTCCCGCATAGAAATGCTCCGCACGTATCATTTGTCGGCTCTTGTTGTTGAAAACTGCGCTGGTTTAGATGTAAAGCCTCGCCGACGTCCGCAAATCATGACTGATCTAACCTAATCGGGTTAAGTCAAGTGCAACTCAATTTGAGCCCAATCGGTGGACAACGCATGTATTTTTCTGTGTATGCTGCAAAATTATTGGGTTCCGCAGTGCTCAGATCTAGTACAGGGAAACTAAATTACGAGATATGTTAACTCATTCTCGTTGTCAAAATCTGGGGGCTACAACAGGTGAGCTGATGACCAGATTTGTTTGTTGCAATTCAAGTGCGCCCGCACTATCTCGCTTCGCAGGTGAATGAGGCGTAAGGCTCTCTTGTGCATGCATGCTCTAGTAGGTGAACAGAAAAAACAAATATACTTTGACTTTTACTTCTACCTACTTCCGCTCAAGTGCAATCCCTATATTAATAGGTATGAGCCCAACGGATGGAATTGCTGGGTGCAGCCGGTTTGGCTGCACCTGTCATGCTGTCGACAGTAGCGAGAGGGCCACTGAACATCGCCAGGAAGAAAGTTTGAGCTGCTGGAGGTGGCATTGGTCAAGGTGCTTGCTATGTTCGGAGACTTGTCTAACACAATGAACACTCCGGCCAACATGATGAACTCCCCTCAAACCAAATGAAAAACTTTCCATGACGTAATATGAGGAATCCAATGCCCAAGACTAACATGAAGCCTCAATCCAACGAAGTGGTGAATGGTGGAGCGCGAATATGCAATGACATGGTTAATATACTGGGAATCAATCAATTGATAGATGGAACATTGCTCTTATATCAGTGTAAGGCTGACACCTATCAGCAATGTCACTTACGCGCCAAGCTTCTCAGTGATAGTCTGCAAAATATTTTTCCTTCTTCGGCCTGCATGTAACCACTTATGGATATGGCATCATCAGATGTGCACAAGTGTGTGGCCATGTACGATGGAAAATTGCAAAAACTTGCGAAGCAAGCGGAGGGCTTTGTCAATGCGTGCACAAAAGATGAGAAAGATTCCAGAAGTACTGATGGTTTAAGTCAAGTGAATAATAGAGAGCCTGTTGAAAAGACGCGACTAGTGATGTTGCAACGACTAGCGAGGAGAGGTAACAAGGACCATAAACAAAAATAAATTTAGTTTCTCTTTTACCAAACACTGATCAGGCGACATGACAAAACAACAGAGCCATCGATAGACTCGGAAGCCGAACAAACCACGAACAAATCAGATGCTAAAGCAACTGACTCCCAAATAACGGATAAAAAGTTCAGCGCAACATTTTAGTCTATCAACGATACTTGTATCGTTGTAGAATTAATCGTGTTGGCAATGCATTAGCCTGCATTAGTTATTGTGCTTATTCAATCAGTCTTAACAACTTGCTTCCATCATATAATCGTTCGTTCTCCTCTGTGCTTTACATTTCCATCATCAGCTTCATTTGAGCAGCTTGAATAAATACGATACTCTTGCTGTACAGTAGTGAGTCCTAAGCGTCTGCCTTGAACACATATGAACTTTGATTGTACTCAGGGGTGATTAGATGTACAGTATGTGGAACAGGTTAGAACTCGTTTAAAACTCAACTGAAGAATATCAAAGTTCCTTTACATGCATCAAGGTTCGGCCTCATACAGTATTTGAGAATCGCCTTTCCTCGCTTTAGTAAGTTGCTCCCTGTCCCTTGAAAGACCTGAGCTTTCATGCAGCGTTCAATCTAGCCATGGCGCTGTTATTTTAAACGGAAGCCACTAAGACCACAGTCCAAGGACATTGTACATTGAGCCACTGATATAATTACTAGTGTAAGATCAAATACTATATGGAACTTCGCCTAAACAGTTACCAATGTGCATGATGCTGGCATGAGCGTTGAGCAGCAGGAACATGAGTGCTTTTCTACAAAAACGTTCATGGAGAAGAATATAAATATAGAATCCACTATACAGGGCTACGCAATGACTACCACGTCTTCGTACAATCTACGAGATCGACGACAAGTTGTTGACTACAAATGTGATCGTGAAGGCGTTGATCGAAATCGCCACGAGATTTTAGAAGAAGCAAGAAAGCGGAAGGGAAAAGGCAGCGTTAGTGTTGATTGTCCTTTTAGAGTAATCGGACGGAACAAGGAAAAGGTAAAGCTTCGAACGATAACGGTTAACGTTCCCGGTACCAAATCTAATATATCATACGGCAGACAGTACTTGGACTTTTAAGGTGACCTGCAACGAGTATAACCGCGAGCCTTCCACCTCCAAGAACCTTCACCCAATTCACATACGCATTCCAGAGAGTCACCAGGAGCAAATAACTGGACTATTTCAGTCTGTTCTGAAAGCTAGGCACATCCAATTGATGGGGTTCGACTTTGATCAGGGAAGTCATAGATGTAAAATATTTAAATTTCATTTTCTTCATGCGTAGCCCAAACCATAATTCGAGATGGAATTCCGCAACTATAAATTCCCAAGCGAAAGCTCTGGAATTTGGAACAAAAGCATGCTAATTTGAACTCGATTGACGGACTTCCACGGATACATTGTTTTCAACATTCAAAGGGTCTGGATTCGAAATAGATGCTCAGAGAGGTACTGACGAAACCATCAAACATCTGTTCATTGCTCATTCAAAAAAATGTGAACCTTTTACGGAACAGCTGCCATGCATTATTGGTTTATTGCACGTATAAGTCAAGCAATACGCGATTGCCGTTGCTCCACGTTGTTGGAAATATGATACTCTATTCCACGTTCTCGGAAGCTTTTGTATTCATGAAAAACGAGGATAGCAACTCGTACAACATTGCCATCAACTTTATCCGAAGATTTCTCGAGATAATCATACTCCTAAAGTATTCGTCATCGATCGTGAGCTTTCTCTTATGGACGCTTTACAGATCATATTGTCTTCGGCATCCATCTTACATTGCACAAGGGATTTTGAGAAGAATGCTGTCGCCAAATGCAAGCCTCACTTTGCTGGAAAGAACATTATAAAGTGGAAAGCCTTGTCTAATAGCTGGAGAACTGTAACGTGCTATTTTCAGCTGAAGATCGTATACTTTATCTTATATCTGCACATTATTGTTTTGTAGGTGGTGTACTCAAACACAGTCGAGGAATTTGAACAAAATTGGAAAGATTTTCGAGCCACAAGGAGCGTACGTTACGAAATAGCTGTAGTGTACTTCGCCAAGAAATGCATTGATCCCCTCAAGGAAACGTTTCTTTGAACACAGAGTCACTTCACGATTGTAAGGTGCTCATAAGGTTGTCAAAGAGTTCATTGGAAGCAGTCCGGAAAATCGTTTTGAGTCTCACGAACGGATTGTTAAATCCAATGGAAGCTTCTAAATCGAGTTCACCACGGAACTGGCAAAGCAGCAAATGAGAATAATGCCTTTTGCACAGCCGACACCACGCGGAAACATCTTTCAGGACATCAACCGGAAGATCTCTTACTACTCTCTTTAAAAAGTTTGAAACAGGTGACATTTATACTTTTCGCAAGATCATTTCAATCACTAAGTTAAACTTCCTCCGTATCTTAATGATTGGTGCACTAGCGCAAATCAAGGCTAGTAAGATGTAAAAATGATCAAAACAGAAATATAATTGAATATTAGTGTTCAGCATAATCAGCACTATCGTTACATATATTGACTGGTCGAGAGAGCGCAAATTTGACTGGTCAGATGCATTTCTGCACCATCGTCATCTCGTCACAATCCAAACTTCCACCCGCTACGCATTACTATGTGCACCAACACCAACCCAATCAGTTCTCCTACATTCTCAAACAACATGTCCACACGGATCGTGCGCAGGTTGTGCATTTTTTGCTGTTTAGAAGCAGCAATGGCGTACTAATTCCGAGTAATGTCAGTGCTGCATCGAAACATTTTAACCGCCATCGCAGCACAATCAGCCGCATATGGTCACACAGACAAGATACCATCAGCACAAATGACTTTGTCGGGGCCGCGTCAAGCAGTATTAAACAGTTCTCCAGGTGTAAGCGACTCAACGACACCGATTTGCTGAAGCGCATCTCCAAGGTCCCTCCCATGCGGATTCGCTCTCTCGCTGCTGGTATTGGTGTTTTGACGTCTATTATCCAGCGCCTTCTTCGAGAAGGAAGCTTGAAGAGGCACAGTAATAGCATTGAACCGCTTTTGACACCTTCAAATATGATGCAGAGGTTGTGTTTTGCGCTTGAGGGTGTTCAGCAGAGTGATGGAGAGCTCAAGTTCGGTAGCATGATGCAGGTCGTCCACGTGGACAAAAAAGCTATAACTAGAACGTGGACAACAGAGCGTTGTACCAAATACCTGGTGAAAACCCTCCTTTACGGTGCCGAAAAAGCAAGTCCTTTCTGGGTAAAAGGATGTATCTTGCTGCTAAATATTACATCATATGCATTGCTAACTCAACTATCGAGCACCTCAAGCTCTCAAATAACCAGAAGCTTCTCGGACAAAAGGAAGACTTGCGTTAAGCGTAGCTCAAACATGACACTACGAGACACTTCTCAGTTGTGTACGTGGAGAGGACACTCATAAAAATGAGGAAGTTGCCAACGTGCGGAACTTGTCGACAAACAGGACACCGACATACTTATAGTGCTTGGACTTTCAATGTTCAAAGTCCAACCTAATCCTTCCAGCGTAATGTAAGATAAATATTTCAGCAAAATAAATCATTTCAAGTGGACTCTATCCATCTAACCCTTACCTGAATTTGTACACTGCCAATCTCTTGGGTGGATCGAGTGATTGAAGCTCCTGATAGAAAACTTCATGCACCCTAGCGGTGTTGTATACCCTAGTAGAGTGGTGTTTGATCAGTGATTAGTTCTGAGTGGTGTGGGTGCGATCTCCACTGCGATATTGCCAAAGATATTTCGTGACAGCTTAAGGTATTTCTCACACACAAGTAGTTGTTCAGACCTCTATATACATTTTAGAGTTTGGTGCAAATAGCCCCATTATTCATAACGAAGGGTGATCTTAAAAGCCCGACTGGGTCATGTGGTGGTAGAACGTACCACCATGGCGGTGATGGCTGATATTCGCTTCGATTGAGTCAAAGGGATTATTCCCTGGGTACATACGAGCTAGACCGGCAATTCACTAATCCTTTGCAACCACCACACAGGAAATTCCATGCACCTTCCAATGTGCCACCTTGCAGCCTAATTATCCACTGCTATTCTTTAAAAATGCGGCAAGTGGCTTTGATTATGACCATATCGACTTTCCCATCTCCCACACTGGTACGGTTTGCGACTAGTTAGTCCACTTTCAACGTGTAACCTGATGCGTCTCTTCTTATGCCTACCTGCCTGGCAGGCGTATTTGCTGGTAACATCGATAGGCTGTTTGTGAAAGTGCTTTTCTGTAGGATCTTCAGCGATCCGACCGTATCTTGGAATTTTGTAACATTATAGCAGTCACTGATTAAGTCTGGTATCACTGGTGGACTCTGCCTACCGGTCCATGCTTCGAGATTATAGCGACATAGGACCCTTAAGGGTATCCATGTCACACACAAGAACAGTGTCGACTCAGCACAGCTTAGTACTTATCGGCTGCCTTCAATTGAGTCTGGAACTTCATTTAAGCTCCTGGATCAAAACTTCTTCCTTTACCTACCCAGTTCTGATCTGTTTGGACCGAGATAACGTCACACCTATCATAATCATTCCAAACGTTTTGAAAATTTCAAACGGGAGCATTTGTATTGAAACTCCTCCAAGTAGCTTGATAAAAGCTATACTGTCGTCAAAGAGCATCTCTTTTGCCACAGTTTCTTTCGCGCGGTACATTGTGCTTCTAGAGCTAGATACCGTGATAACATCTTAATGCAGAAGCTGGGTGATGAGCTTATGGTTCGCTGATGCTGAGTTAGCCGCAAGGGCTTAGCTTATCACTGGGTTACAAATAGATCAAGTCGATGAAACCTTAATTAGTCTCACTTCTTCCTTCTGCGCGCAAATTCCCGCCTCATAACGAAGACAGAACCATTGATAGATGGAAGATCTTCTACCGGAGAGATTGCAGCTATTACTTCAACTTACAAAATTAGCATAATGGCAATATGTATCAATAATGTAAAGTTGAATGCTAAATTGCAACTGGATGACCCGGAAAATTGTACATTGCGTCGATTTCCACCTAAACGGCAAAATGGAACTATAGCTAAACCTTGGAACGTATCTGCAATAAATCAAGGCGATGAGCTATTCAACAAGCTTCGAAACAATGGCATTGAAGACTGTAACAGATCAGCCCTAGAATGTTTTGGGTTTGATTTGGCTCTTCAATACAGTTGACATGTTTCAAGCTCGCGCTTGTCACATGCCATCCACTCACACCACCCTTTGTTGTTCGAGCGATATTGACAAACCCGTGCAGCCCTACTCAGCATCACTACAAACGAGTTGCGGAACATGCCGCCTCGAGTGCGTACCGTGGCGCACTTCGACTGTCGGAACGCAAGCGGTTCCCCTCAAGGTGGACACGTCGACGTCCAACTAGGTGCTCATTTGAACTATCCACCAACCGATTTTCGGTCTGACAGACTGAAGCTACCGTGCGGTTGCGAAATCTGACCTAAACTTCGTACACTACATGACTTTCACACTGTAAGTATCTATCCAGACTGTGTTGCCAAACCGTGTCACGATCTGATCAAATTTATCAAGCCTGTCACCTTCTGGAATATCACCTAGTTTTGGACTGTGGCCCTAGTGGCTTCCACCCTAAATATATGAATTCAATGACATTCTTTTGGCATTTTGTATACGTATAAGATCCGCTCCTTCTAGAGGAAGCTTATCGCACAATTCTTGCTGATTGGAATCTACTGAGTGGAAGGATGATGGAAAAAATTGTGAGCTTGGGTGTGTATCGGGTCATAAAGTATAATTCAATGATAGAAATTGGTCGAGACCGGTTCTACATGCAGATACCTGGTCTGCCCACTGAGAAGGATCGAATGAGCACCTAATTCTTCTATTGCATCCATTCTCACTTGAAAATTGACTTTACCTTCACAGCTGTCTTTTTTATCACAAATAAAGATGACTGCCTTTCCGTGCTCTACCCCTACCCTTGCATTGTAGGCTGTTGAACAAGATACTTCCTTGAGTGCTTAAAACGAATATATTCTGTCCCACGATATGGGTTCTTCTTCCAAGTGTACATTCCGCAGAGGTAATATTGTACACCGACGTTTTCAGTCAATGCTCGCTTGATTTACATCTTTGTGAATGCTTTTTTATATATGCAGCGTAACTCATTGGTAGAAACACCCTAAGTGTGATAACAATCGCGATTTCGCAAAGCGAAGGAGACATCACACATAAATTGTGTTTTCGCCACCGCGACATATTAAATCGTATGCGTTGGCCATGTACCAAGTTCAAGTACAAAAAAAAGACTCGTTGTATCCAATAGTGCGTTTTATTGCCCTTCTTCTCGACAGCCACAACGCATCGTCGTGGCATCAGCCAAACTAGTGGTACTAAGGTTGCATACGGGATTGCATCCCATGCCTCAAGTGGCGCTGTCTTCAAATCAGACACACACTCGAACTGTTTTCCATTAGCGTACACTTGCCTGCTAATAATCCACAAGTAATTTTCTAAAGGGTTGAGATCGGGTGACTTTTACGGCCAGTAAAAAATCTGAAACCCCTCTTCAATAAAGAACTCCTGGCTACGATAATTAAGAAGTATGCTAGCCTCGTCCTGCTGATAAATCAAGCCTGTGGTGCAGTCAAGATGTGCGAAGGGGTGACATATTCATACACTTTGAACACGTAGTCATTCGAATTCTGCCTTCCATTAAGCACAACAAGTGGCGAGTTGCCAAGGGTGCTGAAAGCGGCCCCGGTCATGTTGGACCCACCACCAGCTTGCTGTCGCTTCGTATGGCGGGTGAACCGACGCAGCTCGCGCCAGTACTGTCAGGTCCGTCAAATTTTCATTTTCCTCGTCCGAGAAAAAGATTGAGTCCTAGATGGAATCAACAATCACCCGCAACAGTATGCGCTTGGCCAGGTCTTTCGCGCAGCCATGTCCGCGGCCGTGGTTTGCAACGTGTTTTCCGTCTTGAAATACGAGCCACTCGACCTCCGGTAAGTTGCGCTGCACGTAGTGGACGAAAACTGGCAGGCTTAGCTCGACCATGAGCTGGGTAGACGACTCCCGTGTGCGACGGCGCGTACGACGAGTTGAAGTTGATACTTCGAGTGGAGCGGGTGCTCTGCGTTTAGGCTGTGGGGGTGAGGTAGGAAAGACTACTCAACGGATGGTGTCGAGGCTCATCGAGGTGGTTGTTTTATTTTTGCGCAAGCTCAGGCCTGCCTCGCGAAGCTCCTCATTCCTATCCCGTTCATGCTCGATAAGTCGTAGTTCCTTGTAGCCCTTCCAGTCGCTTTGCGTCGTTGACATTATGTTGCTAAACGACACGTGCCAATGATATCTATCTGCACAATGGTACAATCATACTTTTACATTTGGGGTTTATCTAGCCAACGTGTACGATTTACTGTGACGCGGTCGCAAATACAGAGTTTGTGTGTGAGGTTCCCTTCCCATTATTAGCACACATGAAGTCTTTCTCCCAATGAGCTATGCTGACACTACAACAGCATAAATACAGTACTGGACACTGGCGTGAAGGCAGGATTCACTGATGCAAGGAAACATATAGCGATAACAAAGTAGGTCTACCATCACCTGCATTGCTGGCAAATTTTCTTCTGCGAATCTACATACCCTTTAGAAGTAAGGCATCGTCCGCTGTGTACAAGAGCTGCGTCGTCATGTATGACGGGAAGGTTCAAAATCTTGCCGAACAAGCACAAACGTTTGTCAATGTTTGCAAGAAAGGTGACGACGACGATAGCAATTCGGGAAGTACCGACGGTTCAAGTCATGCTGGTACCAAAGACTCCACGACAGATCCGACCATCAAGGATGAAAAGTCTAGCGCTGTCTTCCACTCATTCAGCGCAGCCTGTATTGCTGTTTCTTTCCTTTTAGCCATGCAGTAGTACTGGGTAAATCTGTCTACTAATTCATTCCTTTCCATACAAATCAATTGTGCTAGAGCCTGTCTCGCTGTTCCTTTCGTGGTAGGCATGTATAAGAAATTAAGAATGTAATAGCTTCTGAGTCCATTGATTCGCATTTCATTTTGGTTTTGCCATTAAAGCTTTGCCGTCTCTTCTTGACACTTTTATATCAGGAGTTGTAAACCTGCCAAGTGGCTTTGACACGATGATATACATGTCGAAAAGACGAAATTGCCATGGTGCTTGTCGAACAGATGCTTGGCATTCCCTATTTGGTACTTCAAATCGGGCCAAAGGGGGTCAATAATAGGTGTCAAGAGTATTCTCTTACAAATAGGTGAAGCGGAATTTCATTCCATCACGAAAATAGCTCTCCCGATACAAACACATTGCCTGAGGAATACTGCGATTGTGATTCTGTAGCACTGCTACAATAAAAGTACCATTATCCCTCAATTCTATTCACAATTGGAACAATATCGATATGGAATAGCATTTATAATCAGTAGAGATCAGGGTTTCTTCTACCGAATCTGAGATTGGCTAGAATTTTACGAAGACATTAGAGCCCATGTCGAAAGCGCCCAAGTCTAAGAAAGGACAGCTTCATTACCAGCCATATCAACAATCTGTGAGTAAATAATGTAGTTGGTCATTACAATAACAATAATAGTTATTGGCGTAGAATTCCACCTCCAATCTTGAGCAGCAGACTCCTTTCGATCCCATTTTAAGGTAATAGAAACTTTACATTGCATTCATTCAATCCTCGTCACGGAATTCTTTATTCAAACAGTGGCTTTTCATCAAATCCGAGCCGAAATGTCTGGGAAGACTGGAACACGACTTCTTGGATCGATGATGAAGAGAACTCGTTTGACTCATCCACAAATTTCTTGTCCTCTTTAGTTGAAATGCCGTATAGCCCAAGTACTCTAAACTCTAGCAAGCCTTTTCCTGTCTCTCAATCCAATTTGTCTTCCTGGAATACCTCCATCCAGTCTGGCGACACTGTTAATACAGACGTATCAGAACACACTATACAAACCAATAAATCGTATCTATCCCGGCCGAAACCTGCGATGCCAATGTATTATGTGGATAATAGTGCCCAGCAGCAAACAGCAATGTCAACGAATCAACTGCCAGGTCCTGACACCGGATTTTCTCCTGTTTTTTTGGACAAAGAAGACGATCTATTCGACACACCACTCCCATCCATGGACCTCGCAAGTCTTGTGCAGGATACTCAGGCTCATTTGGTGGAGGAGAAAGACAGCTCGGTCGTAACTTCATGGTTTGAGGACCGACCCAACAACGAATTAAACGGACAGAACGATTTCCAGTACCATCGATTTCACCCTTCGCAAGTACAATCTGGAACGACGCCAATGGCCCAACCCGACTTTGCTTTCCAGAGGAATCTTTCGCCCAAGTCTGAGCCTCACACAGTCCCGAGGAACAATCATTCTCTTCATCACAATCAACGAGTTCCGATGGCAAACGTGGCTTCGAATTCGGAACAAGGAAAGCAGCCGATGAATCCACCTTCTAACATTCAAGGGTACCCGCAGATGATGGTTCCGGGAGTGATTATGTGCACCATGCCGGTCATGGGTAACTTCCCACCGCAAATGCTTGGAATGATGCCAGTCGGCATGCCATTCCAAATGAACGTTGCGCCTGGAATGCAATTCCCGCATACTTCACCAGTAATTCCTTCAAATGGAATGCCGTATAGTGTGAAGCCAAGTCCAAGCGCACAAGCGAAAGAAGATACCATGAATCGAGCAGCACCGCCCGCCCAAGCAACACCATTCATGGAACCTACAGGTTTCGTCAATCCCACGATGCTCCTTTATTCAAGTGGCCATCCTGTGTCAGGACAGGGTCTCTCATCATTTGGTCAGTTTGCTGCATTCCAACCAGTTGTAGAACCTTTGAACCGCAAGCCAAATTTTGTTACTATTGCTCGGAAACCTGAGAAGCCTCAAGCGAGCAACATATTGAAATCTTTAATGCAGGAAGAAGCCAAGAAAAAGGAGAAAAAACTGGAACGTAATCGAGACTCGGCACGAGAAAGTCGTAGAAAGCAACAGTCGTACGTTGGAATGCTGGAAAATGGGATCAAACGTCTCCAATTGAACCGAGAGTACATCGCGTCGTATCAGTGGGGTCTCACTACCACTGAAAATCAACAAAATTTGTCACAAAAAGAGCATTTCGGTATCAACCAGTACCTCTCCATTGTGTGCGGCGAAAACGAGTATCCATCGTATGTGGAAGATTTTCACGTTTTGGAGAAACTGATAGCAAGCACACGTCATCGCCGGGCGGTAATGAGTCTCTCAGGACGGCGACGTGGTCAGCTTGTCGCCAAATGCTTTGGGCATGTTGGAACCTTATTGGCAAGGATACGCGACCTCATTATCGCGCTTCAGATGCTCTCTCAAGTTGACAGCCCGTTCACGAAGGATTTGGAGACCGTTTTGCAACTTACGCACACGCAAAAGGAACAGCTCAGCGCGTTGCATCTTTCCGAACGAATTCGATCGGAGATTTATGCTTTCATTATGATCGCCAAAGCCTTCACTGCTCTCCAAACGCAAGCTCACAAGATCGTCCACCATGCTTCCGCTTTAGAGCTTCCATTCAGCCGAGTGTGTGCATCCAAACAATTGCAGAAACTATTGCAATTCGCGGAGAACGAAGACACACAGCTCAAAGAATTGTTGTATAAACCAGAATAGCTCTCAATGTACGGAAATCTATGTCAGTAGAAACGCCTAGACTTGTCAAAGAGCTGATTGCAAGCTCATCAACTTTTCGAGATCTTTACCGAGGACAGGCGACTTGGAAGCGGCCGCGAAGGGAGCTAAAGCTTTAAACACAGTCTGCATATCTTTTTGAAGACGCTCGTGGAGGTCCGCTGAACATGAGTCCGATTGGAGCTTGATGCATGTTTGCAGGTACTCTCGGGCGAGTGTAATGATCGTTTTGATTCGTTTGGCTTTCATGGGCAGCTTCCCTTCTGACTCGGGCTCTGGGTCCATGCTGCTGACGATGACATGTCGGATGCAGGGGCTGGAATCGATAAAAATCGTGGTATTTGCTGGTTCGCGCAGTAGCGGCTTGGATCGTACGAGTATAGTAAGTAATCGTCGAGCTTCCGATTGAAGAAAGGGATCCACAATGTGAGGCCTTTCTGATTCTTTTGCATCGAAAATTTTGCAAAATCGTGGAAGTAAGAGCTGAATAGCCTCTGTATGATGTCGGGCAATAAATTCTTCAAAGAATCGTCGGGGAAATCGACCATGTTTGCGTGTGAATGCGTTCTCAATCGCACGAACCATTACCCCTTCCACACATTCCATTGACGTTGGCTGTGAGTACGCAAGACGTACAAGAAATACCAAGAGAGAAATACAGACATTGATGGTGGGTTTGCTCGCATTCTGCGTGATCATAGCCGTGACGATATATTCCACCGTATCGGTCACCAGAAGTTTGTCCTCTTTGAGAGCCGAGTCGATGGAAACAAACAGCTTGGCTCGAGATTGAATGAGTTTGAAAAGTGTACGGATACGTTCATGAAGCACGCGTTCATGTTTGATTCCTCGTTCGGTTGCTTGAAGCTGATCCAAAAGTGGAGGAATGATCAACAACATGAACGATTGCTTGCTCCCACGGGTCAAATACACTTGCAAAAGATCTAATACACGCAGCTGAAAATGAATCTGACGCTGTTCCAAGATTTTCGTCTCATTTTTCCTTGCCGATTTGTCCTTTACTTGGCGCACAATTGCCGCCAACGCCATATCATCTCGATCCAAGGACGCGACATCGTCCCACAGAGCTTTCGAAGCCTCTTCTGAATCGAGTAAAATCTCCTCGTCTTCCTCTTCGTCTTCTTCGCCCTCACCTTCGGAAGATTCTCCTTCCTCGATCTCTTCCTCATCATTCGTCTTTCGAATTATAGGTTTTATAACTTGAGCGATGGATTCCAAACTATTGCGATTCACCAGTTGCAAAACAGACTGAAAGGCGTGCATGACAACATTTCGTACAGCACTAGAGTCTTGAGCCAGCATACTGAGCAAGATATCAATCAATACCGCGACGGGGTCTGGAGCCTCAACGTCGACTTTAGAGGACTTAGCCCCCTTTTCGTTAAACAAGTCTTGTGACGAACGCTCGAGGTCTTGAAGCACGACGACAGCATCGTCAGACAATGAGGCGTCTAGCAATTGGATGCTCAAAAACATGAGAAGCAGATGGAAAGCCTTTCTTGATGCAGCATTCTCAGTTGATGATTTTGAATTGGAATGAGCTTTTTCTACCAGCGAAGCGACTTTAGGAATTTGAGCAAAGGCGTTCTTTGCAACGGATTCTCCACCAGCACATTGCAGCGTACATTTGGAAGATTTCTTTCGGTCTTTGCAGAGTTTGAGAAGCTTTTTGTGGATGATATGAAAGGCGAAGTGGAGTGTAGTTTTCGGGATTTCGCTTGCGATATTGGAACTCAACAGCACTAAAATGCGTTTCATCAGTGCATCCCGGAAGGATTCCGAGATTGGATGAGTCTTCACATCATTATTCCATATTCTATCGGCACCGTAATCATTCCGAGTTTCATTTGCAGACTGAGCAACGACAACTTTTTGAGGCGCGGCTTCGTTTCGCTGGAAGAATGCGAGACTTATGAGGAATTCCAAAGGTTCTTGCCAGCGTTTAGAATGCTCATTTTCTTCGTCCTGCTTGAGAATGACTTGAGAAACCGTATGGATCAATTGATCCAGTGCCCACATGCGGATGTGATGTACTCTTTTCCCCAACTCTCGAGCAAAATCGCGCTCTTCTTCGATCTCAAGCAAACTGGCGGGATGTTCATTGTCTTTCTTTGTTGAATCGACTGGTATCGACTCTAAAGTCCGTGCAAGCTTGGACGGAAATAGAATCTGGTGTTCCAAAAAATGTATAAATTCTGCCTGCAAGCTACTTGCAAAGACTTGGAAACAATGCTTTGCAGCTGCATGGAGGTAATTGGAGGGTTTGAGTGCGTTATTACACAAGCATGTGACGAGTTTATGGCTTAGAATGGATCCATGTAAGACGCTGGCAGGAACTTTTGTTACAATCATCTCAAAGAGCTTCAGAACTAGTCCTTTTCGCTCATGTGTGGTATGCTCATCATCCAGCAAAAGATCGTCAACCAATGCTTTCCAAACGCTTTCAAATAAAGCGAAGCAATCGCGATCCTCACCTTTGTCCTGAGATAGCAATGCTCCAAAAAGCCCATACCATAACGAGTGTATACGCGGATAGCATGATGATGACGCTTTAAAAGCCTTTGAAAAAAGCTTCAAATTGGCCAAAGTGAGCAACGTCGTTTTCTTGCTGAAGATCTGAGCCACAACTTTGTTTTCAGTCAATTGGGCGCTCTCAACGTAATGAGAAACTCCAAGATGCAATTGAAGTTGCTCGGGTTCAAAGTCTTCCCGTTGACATTGTAATACAGAGCTTAGAGGCTCCATCAGCGCTTCAAGGAATATTTCGTTCGTAACTTTCGGCAGAATTCGCAGAATGCACTCATAACAGACCTCACGAATCCATTTCTTCCATTTGGAAATTTCAATGAGTTTGAGAATCAACAATGGAAAGTATTTTGCTCTATTCTCACACTCTAATTCCAGGCGTTTGGATGATACAATGGCCATAATGCCGAATAGCTGGCCGAATTGATAGTCTCGTTGTTCCACGCTCTTCATGGATGGGCGGATTTGCAGATAGTCATTCAGTAAGTCAATCGTTTCCTGCAGCGTAACTTGTGGAAATGACTGCAAGAGTACTGAAAGAGCTACGCTAAATCCTTGTCGTGCAGCATCACGAGAGGAAGCCAAGCCGCGGATGAGGCGTCTCAGTGTGTATTGAAGTCTCTCAGTTTGCGTTGTAGCATCTGATAGAGATTCTATGTATGCAATGAGGTCGTTAATCGAAGAAGTACGAACATTTGTGTCGTGATCGGCGAATTCCCAAAAAAATTGCATGAAGCTAGGCTGGCTTTCATCATTGCATTTCTCGATCGTGGAGTGATTGAGGTCCTTCAAAGTGGTATTTGAGGTCAACTGAGGTTGCTGCTGACTCTGCTGGCCATCGATGGAGGTTGCGCGGCGTTTTTTTCCCATCTTACAATGAAAAAACTTATCTTGGATCACCAAAGAATTGGATGGTGGAGTGCTACAATGTTAAGGATGTCGCACGAATGTTTCTAAGTATAAAGCTGTCTATTATTGCAATTATGAAATATCTCAACTGATTCGTACATTATACAGCTAAAAGTTGATAGCAAACGGAGTACACAGGCTCTACTGTAATCAATTCCACTCTCTTCTTTTTCAAAACTCGACGCACAGGAACAATGAAAGGCAGCATTCTCAAAACTAATGGTATTGCCATAGTCAGCGTCTTCCTTTCAGGCGTCTATTTATGTAATGCGATCCACGTAAAAATGATTCCCGTATCACCCACAAAGCTCTCAGCTTCCGATCCTAAGGCAAATGAGGTGTTCCAAAGAGGTCTGAAGGTTGAACTATCACCTAATGTGAAATTTGAAGACGAAGGAACTCTAGAAAATGCATTTGGCGATACAAAGGATTTGTATGAAGTGCAGCTTGTCATTGAGGATGGAAAAATCCATGATGATGAATTGAGTTGGGAACCTGATCACAAAGAGGAAGTGCACAGTTTTTTTCATCGTTTGATCGATTTTTTCAATGTGGAGGAAAGTCGTTTGGTATATAGGAATGATATTCATATGTATATTATCGGCTGGAGATTGAATTGGAAATCTTTGACAAAGTGGGTTAATGATAAAACCTCCGCCCTTTCCCAAAGCCGACTTTGGACATTGAAACATATATTGCTGAAAATGGCGCGGTCTACACATTTGCATGGATAATTAAGGATGGTCCGATAGTAAAGTTTGAAGATTTACCGTTGGAAAGAACACCTCTTGTGGAGTACACACTCAAAAATTTCCACGGTATAGATGTCTATTTTTTGACAGAGATACATCCTGGTCAAAATGTAAAATTCCGGTTCTCTAACGAAGCCACAAAAATCCCACCATATCAATTCCAAATGATACCGCATATTGGCCATCCTGAAAAGATCGATTTGCACGCCAGTAATGATCGTTACCGGAGAGATTGTAAATTGATGGCTTATTACATGAAATATGAGGGCGATTACTTCAATGTCTTTCTCACTTTGTACTTCGTGCCGAATAATCTTATTGAATTCGGGCTAGTTTATCAAATTAGACTCAAGCCAGATCAATTGTTTGATCATGATGACTACACAGATCTTGTCGGCGCTGAACCTATGTGTACTATTCTTCTGGAAAAATCAAATACGGAGAATGAATGGTTACTGGGGTCTTCATTCTTGCGGGGTTATCAGGTTTTCATCGATACGAGTCCCCATGAACAAGTGTACAAAAATTAAGCATTCTATAAATAAGGAGAGCTTCTGGGTGAAATACTTATCGAGATATGAGCCCTCTCGTCGAAATTGATTTGCATTTTACGCTTCGGTACGCAAATAAAATTGTCGAGCAGGTGTGATCTCTACCGAAAATGACGCTTGTTCAATATGCTTTGCAGGCTTGTTTTGTTGGTGTGGCTATTTTCCGTTCGCAAACCCATACTGACATTATACAAAGCGGGCAATTAAATTCCAATAGCTAATTCACAAAAATTGGTGAGGTGAAATCGTTCCAAAATCTATCGACATCTCAAGCGAGATTTCTTGCTGGCCCTCAAAAATTTAGCGACGCTGATCTCCAGCGTCACGCAAATGTCAAGTCTTATCACTTTGTGTGCAACTGAGTTCATGAATCAGATCCATGAGTATTGTGGCCACGCGCACTCTTCCGAAGATACACAGCATCATTGCTGGCATTTGTGCTGATCTGGACGCGGACGTTGATACTCCAAGATATGCATATGAATCTCATTGTGGTACTCCATCCAGGCCCTAAAAGCTGAAGGGATTCACTTTTCTATAGTCAATTGCACGTGCCAATAACATTAAACCAATAGCATGTTTGAAGTGCGGATTTACACACCACCGCGTATTGAAATGGCTGTAACAGATCCAACAATCAAATCATGATAATTATGTGATCACTGAGACAATGCTCGCACTGTGACAATTGTAAAATTTGCTGTTGAGCATGTTATTTGAGCAAGAACATGTACGGCATCTATCAACTAGGCAGATGCTTCACGCATTGACGAAATCGCAAATTAGAGAAATTATGAGCGGGACCGAAGCAGCGATAGACGAGATGCCCGTACAGAAGCAGAAATGAAACAAAATTCGCGTATCCAATTACTCCAATTCTCTCATGATTATTAGCCTGCTTCATAACCCGTAAAGCGTGGACATGATCACTTTTTAGATTTCTTGGTGGCGAGCTTACGCTGATAGAACTCCAGTTCTTTGCCTTCTAAGATGTAACCATCTGCACGACCAGATTGCCCAGGACGGGAAGAGACACAAGCCAGAATTCGGCCTGAGGTAAATTGTTCGTCAAGTTTCGGGTCGAAAATACGGCCACGTTGTCGTTGAGCAAGTTTTCGCATGACGTGGTCGGATTTCTTTTCTTGCTCGACTTTTTCTGTGGTTTCAGCGTTCTTCTTTTGACCAATTTTGACTCCGTAATGAGTTTCATACCATTGTCGAAAAGGAGTGGCATCAATGGATACAATGGCGCTCTTCACAAGTGTCTTAGTTCGGACGAGTTCATTGTTCGACGCATTGTATACAACATCCAAAATCCTCGTTTTTCTTGAAACAGCTTCGCTACCCCAGGAAAAGTTACCAGTCTCCAAACGTAATGCGCGGAACTTGAAATGGCCTCCACGAACTCGCACACGATGAACACGCTTTCCTCCTAATTTTGTATTGGCCGGTTGCCGTCCCAACTCGAACTTTCGCTTCTTGCGATATTGCTTTCGCTTTCCACCAGTATCACGGCGTTTGTGTCGTGAATCACGAGAGATACCTACCAATACAGAAAGAGTAAGCTATGTCGGACATATTCTAATGCTGCACGAAAAAATGGATACAGCAGTGAATATGAAATCACGTGGAAGGATTGAGAGCTGCTTTGGGAATCAAAGACTCGTAAATGCTTCCAACAGCTCCCATGCTTCCACTCGCACACGGGCGAACGTGATATCTGAGAAGGACGTACCCATTGCTCTTGAATTGGAGAATGCTTTCTTTCAAGGAGTTGGATTACGCAGATTGTCAGCCAGCCAATTGGGTCGAATTTAGCAAACGTAAGTACGAGCACTTACGTACTATGTTCGGTATCCAGCGCTTGAAGATGATGCGCCCACCAAAGCATTTTTCTCGGTTTTCTTCATATATCCCTATCGTTCTCGAAAAGTCTCACTCAGGTGAACGAGCATACGACATCTATTCTAGACTCTTGAAAGAAAGGATTATATTTGTGCAAGGACCCATTGATGATACGCTTTCCTCGCTTGTGACAGCTCAATTATTATACCTAGAGTCGGAACAACCTGATAAAGACATTTACATGTACATTAATAGCCCGGGAGGCATTGTTACTTCAGGGCTGGCTATATTCGATACGATGCAGTATATCCATCCGAACGTAAGAACTCTGTGTCTTGGACAGGCAGCTTCCATGGCGGCACTTTTATTGGCAGGCGGTGCACCGGGCCATCGATATGCACTTCCAAATTCAAGAGTGCGTCTCGATTTATTCTACTTTGTCAAATATCATGAAAATTTGTAGATAATGATACATCAACCATCGGGAGGTACACGAGGAATGGCGAGTGATATTGCAATTCACGCCGAAGAGATCATTAAACTGCGCCACAGGTACTGCTAGAAAAGAAAGAAGGCTTTCCTGATCATATTTCTGTCTTTCATAGGCTAAACAAATTGTATTCCTCGCATACGGGAAAATCAATCTCCACGATTGAGAAAGCGATGGATCGAGATTTGTTCATGGATCCGGAAGAAGCGGTGAATTTTGGGATCATCGATTCCATCATGAGGGAACGAAAGCATCTCCACCAGTTGAATCGATGAATTGATGCGTTGAGATAGCAATAGTATATGTGATCGAGTATACAGAATGATAGTACTGTAGACTTGTGTAGCGAAATCGAGCCTGAAAGGGAGACTAAGTCGTGACTATACCAAGCTAGAGACACTCTCTCAAAGTCGTTGCACGTTCATGTTGACAGATTCTAATTGAATTGAGATCACAGCTGTCAGTGATGGCATTTGCCCTGCTTATAAATACTGTACCAATTGCACCACTCTATTAAAGCTGAATGAAATATGTCGATAAACCCTGATTTCTAGCCAATAAAGTGATATGCGGGAAGTTGTGTTGCGATTATATCGCGATTGCTTGCGATCAGCTCGCAAGTGTCCAGAATGGCAAAATCGCGAGATGGTGAAGGCATATATCAAGCTCAAGTTTCGTGAACAACAGAGCTTGAGAGATCCTCGCGCTATCAAACTTTTATTGAGAGAAGGAAACGAAGAACTAGACCGAATGCAATATTACCATGAAATGTATCAACTCAAAGTCCAGAACAAACAGCACCGTCAGGATCGATGTCTCAGCTGTAATTTAACTTATGAGCCCATTCACGCGAAATTCTGTGCACACTGCGGGTCAAAGCGTGGACCAACGGAATAGGAACCGAAAGGCGGTCTCAATTCAGTGGGTTCGATTGCATTAGACAATAGAAAGCGACTAAAATTTACTTTTTGCTCCGTTATCGACTTTTCGCGTCCAGAAAATGCATGATTTATAGATATTGTGAGATAATTCCAGTAACAACTCACGTTTGCATCCAGCTACGCAAATCTGACACTTTCTGCCGAGTTTCCGCCAGATATCGTTTTTCTTCTTCATCCAATGAATCCAACGCGCTCAATTGTTGGTTCAGCCGGTCGATGATCTGACAAGATGGCTGACAAAACAATTCTTTGGAATCCGGAAGTATTTGCATGATCTCAACTAATGCGTCTACACTGCTCTCACAGAGATCGATGTCGTCGCTCAGAATGAAAGCACTCAGTTTGTCCAGAAATACTTTCGATTCGACTATTTCACGAGCAAATTTGTCTGATGTCGTCGTTAGAGAACGAGATAGAAACAGCGCTTTTCGCTGAAGCCTCAAGTCTTCCGATTCAAGACATTGTTCGATCAGCCCTTTACCATAACAGCGCTCTGATAGAAACTCTTGCTGAGATGGTTGATGATTTCTGATAAGACAGGAAATAGCCATGAAAGCTTTGACTCGTGTGGTAGTGTCTGGATCTGTCTTGACGAGATCACAGAGCATCTTCAACATACCATTCTGATGAGCCGCATTTTGACAAAACGGATTGTTTTGTACCACAACTGATATTACTTCCATTGCAGAAGCTCTCAAAGCAGGTCGAGGCGACTGATTCACGACTTTGAGACAAACAGTAAACCCATTCATTTTCACAAAATTTTGCGCGTTATCGATTTGATCAATACGAACGAGTAATTCATCAATCAGCGCTTCTTTGTATAATTCCAAATCCTCTTCAGTGATCTTGGACTCCTCCGCATTATGCAACTCTTCATCATTCTCGTCATTTTTCTTCTCGTACACAACACTTGGATGCTCCCCATCCAAAATACGAAGAATTTGTTTTATCCGCTCACTTTCGTCAATGACGGCTTCTTTCAATACTTTGTCGAGGAAATCACGCCTCTCTTGTGACATTTCTGTCGCGTTTGGAGGTGTGGTACCATCGCAATACTTCATGCTCCACCTCATAAGCCCGAGCCATTTATTAGGATCCGCCATTTGATTTCTGACTGGTACAGATTAACCGTACATTGACGCTAAATTTCGATAATATTCTATCGTAACATTTATGCAAAGTAATCGTGAATTTCATGATAATTTCAATATGCAATGAAAGCGTACAAGTCAACAGCTATCACATGTACATGTATCTGCATCATTCATGCAACACGGAAAAGTGGCTGATGGAAATAAAAGTCTGCAGTGAAGTGGCGTCATTATCGGTCCTCAATTTATGGTCAAACTAATTTCATCCAATCAATTGGAGCTCCCGAGGCATCTTGGATCGCATCGGAATGGTTCATTTCAGCCATCGATTGCGGGATAATATCTATACCGAATGGGAACATGAATACATGGAATACAAGAAATTGAAAAAAGTGTTGAACAAGAAAATGCGTGCTACCTCTTTCACTACATCCAGTAGCACAGCACGTTCTACTTCGAAGGCGTTCAATCACGAAGTAGAATGTCAATATTCAGCCACTTTATCATCTCCTGTTCCTGCTCTAATGGGTATCGATGGGTATCGAAGCGAATTGAAACCGCTTCTATTATCGTGCTCCGAATTTGAAGAAGCGATTGAGGCCGAGTACGAAAAAGTAGAAAACGCGTATAAACGTCACCTGAAAGAGTTTTCTGATCAGTTTGAATTATTGAGCTCGCAATATCGATCGAATGCGTCCAATACGACCACAGAATCTATGAAATACTCTTTGGTAGAGTTGCATCGTTTGCTGCATCAATTGCACAATTTTGCAATATTAAATTATACAGGCTTCATCAAGATACTGAAAAAGCATGATAAGCTTATGCAAAAATCTCTCAGAGAGCAGCATGTTCAACAATATTTACAATACTACTCATTTTCGAATGCTCAAGAATGTCAGCAATTAATTGCAAAATTAGAAACATTTTTTGCCAATTGCTTTTGTGATGGGAATCGTCAAGTGGCCATGGCCACGTTGATGACTCGAAAAGAAGCATTTATCCATTGGGGGCACATCTACATTGGCGTCAAAATTGGGTCGTGCTTGGTGCTACTAACCTGGGTTGTGTGGGATTCAATCATTGTACCAAGCTTTCCTAGTGGAAACGAGCGGCATGTCATCGACTTGGCACTCACTAGAGCTTATCCAGTTTATCGCGGAATTGGATGTCTGCTCTTGTTGCATTGGCTCATTGGTGTGTCCATGTTCGTATGGCGGACGGCCAGAATAAATTATCGATACATATTCGAAATAAACCCTCGTAAAAGTCAGAGTTACACTCACGTATTCAACGAAGCGACAAATATGACCATTGTATTCTTGATCAATGTATTATTGTACTACAAAGTGGTCAATCAGAATTTTCCGGAACGTATCTTGCATCGAGGGTACTATCCACTACTGCTTTTTGGGTATACGATATACTTTTATGTTATTCGATCTTGGCGAGCGTACAAAGGTCTGTGGAGAACAATTCTGGAAATCGTCTGCTCGCCGCTTTTCCCAGTTTCATTCTTTCATACATTTGTGGGCGATTATCTTACGAGTACGGTAAAGGTCAACCAGGATTTGGCGTGGTCACTTTGTTTCTTCTTCTCGAAAGAATTCTTACTTCCCGACTCTGAAACCGCAGTGGCTTCCTCGCAACGTTTTTTCACAACTGCGAGTGAATTAGAAATTTTCGCCTCTGAAAGGTGGCGAAATCATCGAGTTCAACACAGTTGCAGCACCAATTATTACTATGTTAATGTTATCACTCCGCTCATTTGTGCATTACCGTTATGGTGGAGATTCTTGCAGAGTCTTCGTCGGATCCATGATACACAGAAATGGTGGCCAAATTTTCCGAATGCGATCAAATACGCTCTAGCTCAAGTTGTGGCGCTGTTTGGAATTTTCCATCCATTCTATCCTCAAGTGTTGAATCACGTGCAAAGCTTCCAGATCGTTTGGGTGTTTCTATTCACAATCAGCTCCTTGTATACTTGGATTTGGGATGTTGGAATGGATTGGGGTCTAGGTCGACCTCAATTTCATTATCTCGGTGATCGGCAAATGTTTGGTCGTTTGTGGGTGTACTATGTCGCGATTGTAGCTGATCTCTTCTTAAGATTCTCATGGACTCTTTCACTTGTTCCACCGAATACGAGCAGAACATTACCTTTGTACCTTCAACCTTTTACGATGGTATTGGAACTCTTTCGGCGTACGTTTTGGAGCTTCTTTCGGCTGGAGAACGAGCATTTGCGAAACACTCAAGGTTTCCGCCGTGTGGATTTTATTCCTTTGCACTATGAGCAAGGTGTAGGCGATGATAACAAAGAGGATCGTAAGGATCGAATCAAGCCAATGGAAGCCAAAATGTTTTGGATGAAGATTCTGCTAATTATTTTTCTGGTTTTAGCGCTTAGTCTTGCTGTGATTCTTATAGAACAAGGTAAAAGCTGATCAGGCTTGGCACCAATATCTATTCTGTTGTTCGTGGATTTGTCAGCATCGAGGTGACTTCGCATCCAAGTACCGCTTAATTGTCTATGAAGCGCTTCTCCACCTCGCTTTTCGACAGAGGTTCGATCCCTTCATTTGAGCGGAGAATGCATACCCTTTTGACAGGAAAATCGACAGAGTTAGTGTTGAGAGCCAGAAACCCGAGCTGTTTCCAAGACATCTTGGCGCCACTGTAAATATTCCTCTCTTGACGCTACTTTAGAGGCCATTTTTCGCTTCGGCGTACTGGAATTGGCATGCGTGGTATGCTTCCTCTTGATGATCGGAACCTCTCTAACATCTACGAATAAAATTATCAAGTCAAGGAAGCCTGCTGCAGTACACGTACTTGTATTCGTCACCGAGTGATCATTGCTCGCTGAGGGCAATTCTAAAGTGTCTTCTTTAGATCGAATTTCCTTTTTACTCGGCTTGACACCACAAATAATATCTTTGCAGTGATGCTGAAGTGATACAATGATAATAAAAAAGCTAGAAGAAATAGGAGGTGCTCACTTCAATGGACGTCAAGATTGATTCGAAGGTTTGATCATTTGCAAGTACATCCTTCAGGAGCGATTCTTTGTCTACATGAAGCTAGTGCTTGTCTTGAGAATGGTTTCATTATCCGTTGGATATGTACCTTTGCGTGTTTGCTGCATGCGTACAGACAAGCGGCCGCATAAATGGGATCATTGTATTCTATCAGACCAGTTTGACCACATCCTTTCGCTCCTCTTCGATTTCGCAGTAAACGCAAGGCCACTTCCTGCACAAATAATCATAAACAGATACAATCGCGATCAAAAATGAAGACGCACGCGATATTCTTCATACACCGCGATCACCAAATTCGCAATAGTCGAACATCCGTAACGAATACACAACGCTGTTGCTGAAAAACGAACAATGTTGTGCTTTCCGACCGCATTCACAACTTGTTGTATTGTTTGTTCTGTCTGACGATATTTAGCGCCAGCGACACGAGAGAGTTTTCGAAGATCAATGCTCTCTTTTTCGGCTACTGCTGCTACGTATAAGCAGGCTGGGGCCAGGCAAAGAGATTGCGATCTAAAACATGTCTTCTTCGCTTCAAAAAGCCGTTTAAACTCTCGCGCTTTTGCGACCACAGACGAAGAGATGCGACCGCTTTTTCGAGCCAATTCTTCAAAATCCATCACGTTATCGAGCCTGATTGGTGGTCATGCTATATCCAATTACACGACGCGATCAGCTGATGGAACGCCTGTAAGCTTTAGTGCATTGTTTCAACGGATTTACACGATACGATGCAGCGATACGTCTGCGGATTATGCTCTATGGAACGGAGACTATAGTCTATATCTGTGACTTCTCGGTGAAGTCGCCAGTCATCACGGAGAGTGTTGCAAAGAGATTGAGAATTATGGCACGACACATCAAAAGACAAGACAACTACAAGCGTCTTGCTCTTAAAGGGGTAGCGCAGTGTGCCATGGAGGTTGGTACTTGCGTGAATATGACGGCTCTAAAGAATGGCATAAAGAAGGCTAGATACAACTATTGAAGCGCCTAGTGGAATCGATCTGAGCTCGACAAATCATTATGTGGGCTGAGGTTCGCGTATTTACAGAAACACTAAAAAAATTGGAGGATATAAACGATTCTCTCAGTCACGAACACAGTCCTCGTGAAACGATTTCTGGCCCTGTCAAATCCTTTGAAATGCTGCACGTTCGTAGTAGTAGCGGGGTATAGCATACCAATTGATGGAAGTGAAGCCTCTATATCCCACCACAATCCGACGAAGCCTTCGGTCTGAATTGCACATCTGGAAAATGACACTAGGATAAAGCTGCACTGTGATATGTCCCGCATTGGGGTGACTTCCTGTCCCCTTTGTCTATCCGCTCATATTACAATGGTGCGCAGGCGATTGATACATTCCGTGACGAGGTCCGATCCGGTTTGCTGTATACTTGTTGCTCATGAAAAAGCAGCGCAGAAGCGCATAATTATATTCAGCAGGTGCGTCCTGGATCCTCATCATCCAGCATCATCGATGTGACTGACTTGCTACTTTTTGTCTAACCTCCAACGCCCAGCACGGTTATAATCAGCTCTAATTCCTTCCAGTCGATGGATAAACGCACGAGGTTCTAAGCTGAGGGCTAAAGCGGGTGAACTTTACTGCTTCAGCAGATCTTGGTAAAGAGGCATATACTCTGATATATTGTGCCATCCGGACACTCAATGTCTTCAGAAACAATAACATCGTCATTCATGATCCAATGCAAACTAAACAAGCTCTCAGTTCGGCTCATTTCTCTATTATCATTTGAGCATTGCAATGGAATTCATGCAGAAGACTTGATGTATTGAATGATGTTATCGCAGAATCCATCGCGTGATCGATTAATCGGAGGATTTGGAGAAGTCAGTCACGAACACGTACCTTGTATGCTCAAGTCTTGTCTGATCTGGCACCATCGTTTACTCTGCGACGAATTATCGAATTAGCGAAAGCATTAGTGGTCAGATCGATGTAAGTCAATGGAAAAAAATGTCGCGACGGAGATGTATAAATGCAATGATAGCACATGATGTAGCCGACACATCCTCTAACATATGTTGAGATCATGAGGTCACATATCACGGGTGTAGCGCTGAGCAAAACAAAGCTTAAATGAAGCGTCAATTGATGTGGTGCAAAATGTTATTACATCTCTACTCTTGCGACTTGACCGGAGGTTCCCATAGCTTGTGTTCTACATATAGTAACATATGAGTATCAATAATAACGCGCCAATAAAGCTTACCCAGATACACAGGTATCACGCTCAACTCGTCTTCCGCTTGCTCAATGAGCTCTTCCAATTGCCCACAATTGATTTCTTTTTCTATCACTTCTTCCTGCAATTCAAATGTGTCTTTAATAATTTCATACCTTCCAAATAGATATACCAACGTCCTCATTTTCTTCAACAACTTTGAGACGAAATTTTGTGATACGCTCAACTGCATCTCTGTAAGCAGCATCCTCCGGTAGCACCTGATTCTATGAGTGTTAGCGCTCTGACAATAGAGAAATGATGGGAATAATACCTTCACTTCTTCTAGTGTTTTTCGGTACAGTTGCATCAAATCTTTGCGCGCATTTGGATTGACTGCAAGCCCAACTAATCCGGTCGAAGTCTTTCGCACCGCTGCACATAATGCTCGGGTCACCCACATATCAAAGATGTACTGTGATCTGTATAATACAAGCCCTATCCGCAAAACATTTTGATAATGAGCAAAGAAAGCGGGCAAAAATTGCCATCAGCTGATGGCACAAGTCTCAAGTGCGCTTGGCGCATTATAGGTCGCGAATGTAACGAAACTAATTTTGCTTTTCTCAACTGCAAAGCGGAGGATGATCATCCCACCGCGTGCTTGTCTCAGGGAGAAAAAGCTGTCGCCTGTGGACTTGGAGTGTAAAGACATACTTAAGGAATTATGTCCCTTTGGTTTATTGATAGATCTCTTCTAGACTACGGACTCTCGAAGAAGAATGTGGTGATGCGTTTGCGGCATACAAAGCCGCTATGAAAAAGAACTGGCACCAGTTTGACGAATGTCGCAAAGAGGAAGCCGCATTAATTACATGCTGGAAACAGAAAGTGGATCAGGTAAGCTTTTGTTATGCTGGCTGGTTTAGAAGCGAATTAATGAATGGTATCTTCATGTAGAAAGGAAAACAGGACACTTAGCTCATCGAGCTGCTTAGAACAAAGGAGAAATATCGTGCGTGGCAGAATAGTCTAGATACATGCACGCATATAGTCACAATATAAAAAGTGCTTGTAAAATCGCTCAAATTGTATAAGATCGAAGGCAATTCGAAGTCTTAGCCGACTTGTAGCAGAAAGTATGCAAAACTAATCGATCTCAGTTAGCACATTTGAGTCCTGCCTGACGTGCAAGTTCAGTAAGAGCCATGTCGCTCTCGCCTTTTCCACGAATATATCCTGCAAGTGCAAAAGTGTCGGATTCACCAGTGAATAGTCCGTGCTCGTTCACTCGGCCAATGCTAATTTGGACAGAAGATTGATCTTTAGCCGCTATAATTCGGTTTGTCCATGAGCTACACAGAAGATTAAAATATCACTTAGTCACAGCAATGACACATGTGTTTTTGTTGTCAGCTATACCATTTACGTGGGATATAGATATCGATGTTTTGTCCAGCTTCGTTCTGCATTTCAAGCCCAATCAAATATTGCAATTATCTCCAATCGTTTAAAACATAATTCTCACACTATTTGAGTGATCCGAAATTCAAACACAGCACACCAAACTCGCAAGAAGGAAGGTATGCCAATGGAACAAAATGCGGTTACCCAATACAAATCAATAAAGTCGGAAATCCGTCAGCTGATGGAGAAGACAGGAGAATTACAAGCAGAAATTGCAGAGCATGATCGAGTTATAACAACACTGCAAGGTCTACCATCGTCACGCAAGGCATTTAGAATGATTGGAGGTGTCCTAATTGAACGGACTGTTGAAGAAGTTCTTCCAGCTGTGACACTTAATCGTAATGGGATCGCACAAGTTCTTGAGCAGTTAAATGGAAATATCAAACAAAAAGAAGCAGCCGCGAATGAATTGCAGGTACCAAGCTGATTGACCCAATTTTCGCATTCGATACAGAAAGCTTACTAAATGCTCTTTATGAACATCAGCGGAAGCATAACATTCAGATGCAACCTTGAAATATGTAGCCTTAAAAACTATAGTAAAGATACCTGCATCCATCTTTGCAGTTTTAGGTGTAATACACTATTCTCGATACTTGGTTTTGAGGTTAAACTGTCGATTTTTACACCATCAAATTTGGATTCTGACATGAATCGCTTCACGACATTACTCCGCCCGCTTTCACGCGCTTGCGTGCGAACTCCAAATGCCCTTCGGATGAACGCACATTTTGCACGTGAGCAATTTCGGTTTTTCTCTGCGCAAACTTTTTTGGATCGTCACGAAGTGAGCGACCGTGTTCTTTCGGTAATAAAGAACTTTGAAAAAGTGGATGGAGACAAAGTTACGGACGCTGCCAAATTCGTGGATGATCTCGGGCTTGACTCGCTTGATGTGGTTGAAGTGATAATGGCTATGGAAGAGGAATTCACAATTGAGATTCCGGACAATGAAGTGGACAAATTAACGACACCAGCTCAAGTGATCGAATACGTTGCGGCACATCCGATGGCCAAGTAATTTGAGAGAGATGTTCAATATACTACGATACTTCTTAGTAGAATCGAATGATCCTCTTGCAATTATATTATGGGTGTCTCTATTTCTCTTTGGGTTTTTGGAGTTGTTTCAAAATATCACTAATTTGATTGCGGACTATCGGCTGTCCTGTAGCTGTACGTGCGCTTAGCATGGCATGCCTTTTCTTCCGACTTTGTATGGTTTTCTGAACGATGTCGTGCTTTTGTTTCTTCATTTGTATTGCTTCATCACGCTCTGACTTCATCTCTTCGGCTTTTCTCTTCGCTTTATATAGCGGATCTGGTCGATTGTTGGCGAGGGGCTTTTTCCGTTGTGGTTCTGATGGCTTTACTAGCATTAGAGAAAGAATCGGCAGTGAAGGAGCTCACGTACTTTGTTTGTGAGATTGCTGAAAAATTCATCGTAGAAACTCATCGGCCCATTGCTGCTTTGTTGATCGCTCTTCTTCTTCTCAATCTTTTCGCGCGTGCGTTTCCACTGGCATTTTCGAATCATTTTTTCCTTCGATTCCGTAGCATCTTTTCTCCGTTCGCATCGCTTTCCATTCATAAAACGCGTCAAACTAATTGCTCCATGTTTTCCACGCGATTTTTCCATTTGTTGTTATTATTGTATTGATTGGTTGGAATGTTCTCCCAAGTAAAATGCGCCCGAAATGCGTTATCTGCCAACTGGCAAAGGAACGAACGAATGTCCATGCAAGTTGCATATTTGTCGACTCGAATTGAGCGTGCAATCACGCAGATTCCTCCTCCGTCTCCTGGACGAGGAATCCTCGGCCGAGCGGCCAATTTCGACATCAGAAAAAGCAAAAATGGGATCAAATCGTGGAATTGGCTTTTCAATTTGCTGGGGTACAACAATCAAGACGACAAAATGTACCGAGAATCCACAAAAGTACTACAAAGCTGTGTGAATCAGTCCGCCGTGCCGGAACTGTATCAAGCAATTCGACTACGTCCCGACTTTCGTGGCCAGCAAGCGCTTCTGATGGTTCATGTTTGGCTCATTCATCGTCGACTTGCAAAAGAAGGTGACGCGGGGAGAGTGTTACAGGAACTTGTCTTTGATCGCCTATGGGAAGAAACAGTGTTACGTATTCGTCATCAACAGGTGTCTGAGCTCACAGTCAACAAATACTTGAAGCAAGTACAGCAAGTGTGCTTCAATGCTTGTGTTGCTTATGATAAGGGTCTTGAAAGAAGCAAAACTGATTTCAATACAGCGATTCGATGTCACTTATTGGCACAAGACGACTCACATTCTCCAGATGAAGATCACGTTCGCGCGACATATGAGTATATTCAGCAAAATATGCAAATGTTGGAGAAGCTTGACGAAAAATATCTGATGAAAGGAGTCATTCCTTGGGCTCAGGCGCCAAAGGTATCAGACCTCAAGCAAATCGATATTGTACTGATCGGACAGAAATTTGGAAAATGGCGGACTGCACTGGACATTCGCGGCCAGATGTACTACTGGAATTCTGAAAGTCGACTTTCCGCATGGAAGCTTCCAGAAATTGACGCAAGAAGTCAGCAATCGAAAGAGACAAATTAGGAAGATCGATTTTTTACATTTTCATTCCGCGTTTTTTACATTTTCGGAATGGCAAATGGTCCTCCGCCGATACCAGCATCGAGACATTGTGTATCCTGTGAATGTTGAAGTAGTTTGATTTACCATCTGATGACTCCAAAATTTCATCACTTTGGTTCGACATGTCGAAGCGGCTCCGACAAGCCCATAATCCTAATGATGGGTTGGAGATATAATACAAGTTTTCTGAGCCATCTCTGGTTGTATTGAAACCTTCATTTAGGCCATCGATCGAGTACATTTGTAGCATATCTGTTAAATCTCCGTATTCGAAGCCAACGCTTTTAAGTTCCTTGCGTGTCAAAACCCCTGGGCAATATCGAATGCGGAATCGACCTTCAGACGAACCGTGAATCAGGTGGGCAGCAGCGCTCAAATTTTCAATCAGGTGCCGGCTCTGGTCCAGGTATAGGAGTATCTCCTAGACAGGCAGTATTTAGTGTTAGTTTGCCAGCTTCCTCTCTTACCGGAGTGGTTCGGTAGCCATACTTTCGAATGAGCTCGTCGATTCGCGTGTCTTCACCAAAATGCTTGACTCCAGGTGCTAGAATGATCAGCTCACCGCCATCTGCGATCGCCATCCTTGTACGATAGATACTCTTATTGCCCAGCCAAGTCGATTTATACTCTGGATGCAGATAGACCACAACCTGCGAGCAGCCGATAATCACAAACAAGAAGGAGGCTTCGCTAGCGTACTTTTTCCAGCAGATGTTCCAGTACTTTAAAGTTGACTTCCAGTGATAGCGCGGACGCTCGAAGAAAGCATTCATCGTCATCACCGATGAAAACTCCACGAGTTACAAGCTGCCCATCATCGCTACGAAGCAGCTATTGGAATCACCAACTACAAGAATGCTTGCGACTTACGCTCGTAAAACAACTTTCTGGATATACAATAGAGGGAAATCTTTGAGAAAATGCTCCGATGCATAATTTAGCACTTGACATAATGGATTATTGGCACGCCCCATCATCTGTTCCATGCCGTAAACCGCACCGATGAAATGAGAGAAATTGATCGCATCGCTACCTCTTGTGCCGACAAATATGTTTTTGTTGTTATTTGCCATTCCCATAACCTCATGAGGAACGACTTGGCCGATCGACACAATCAAATCATGTTTTCCTTCCCATAGCTAAAATAGGCGTAGTTGAAGTCCAAGTATCTTCGGCGAGGACGACTTACCAGCTTATTTACTTGAGCTGGCCAAGGATCGTTCACTTTGCCATCGCTGGGGGCCGCGACTAGCTCAGACGGAACCATGCCACTCGTCACGACATCATTTCTATCATGTTCGATACGTCAATCGTCCAACTTTATGCAAACAATCAGCACCGCCAATCGTGAACTCGGAACAAGTGCTTCGGGCTAGCCAAACATCTGCAAGTAAAATCAGGCTTCGCATCTATTATAAAAAGCATCCTACCTTTGAAATCTCAGAGTCGGTCATTGGAGCATGTATTCCAAGAGCTGGTAAAACATCCACAATCGCTTCCTGCAGCTGATCGTAAATGAATTGGGATATGAGACCAGCTTTTCTATCGAATCAAATAAATGATCGATCAAAGCATTCGAATACATAACTCGTACGAATGATAGCGGGTAAACTCCGGAGGAACAAGCACAACACGCTCCAATTTATGTCCAATGTTGGCTGCATGTTGAGTCAGCGTGCTTTTAATGATGTCGCCGAGTCGTTCATCGGTGATTGTGGAGCTGTCACTCCCTTCCGCGTAGAACAAACCCATTTACTCCAATCAAATGAACATTATGTGCATCACGACCCCCGGCGTATGATACAATGAAGACTACGACGGTAAAAGTCTCTCCTAAGCTTTAGAGCGAAATTTAGCAACCGTCTTGCCGTGTAATCAATGCAGGGAGTCTATAAACCCTCTCCTACGACAGGAACGAGATCAAGCGTGATCCAAGTGATGTTTTCGGGGCAGATTGAGTCGATCAATGCAAGTATATAAGGAAAAGAATTTAAGCTTCTCACAATTTCTTTGCAGATTCCTGGTATCTCAAATATCTACTGCCGATACACAATCACGAGCGGATCGGATTGGCATCTTCAGCACGTAGAACATTTGCTGAGATAAACAAGTCAAAGCTTCTAAAATCATCTCATTAGGGCCTTGATACAGGACTGTCACAAATTGCTTATGGAGAAAGTCGTAGAAAGGATGGGATTACACTCAATTTTCCTATTGACATTTCCTACACTACCACCAACTTATTTGGATGGCCGCGTGTTGTTCTTAGCGTCAGTTCACGCCTTAGTCAGGAATCAATGAGATTTATAATACATTTAGGTATATGGATTGGACCTGCTAGGACGGGATGTTGTAAGGGGATACGGAACCACATATTTGCCAACGGCGGGATGCAACGTTGTTCGAGAAATTCCGCTATTTAAGCCGCAATCGTCCACTCTATTGCAACATTGGACGGCCAAGCTAAGCGCGACCCAACCTGAGGTATGTCAGCCCCCACGAGTCGAAAGCACAATCAAGAGATACAATCCTCTCTTTCAAGTATTACGACTCTAGATTCATTGCTCAGAATGAAGGCAGAGCGGTCACTCGAGTCTCATCGGGAGGAAAAGCTGTTCTGAGATTAAATACTATGACGCGTGGAATGATGGAGCATGGCTATATCCTCAGACGTACGACCCTAGATTAACAATTGCTTTAGTGAACATGTCAGAGCTCAAACCAGGTTGTTGCAACATCAAACTCGTCACAATGCGTCGGAAGTGTTGAGTGAAGTAAAATTGTGGCATGAGCGGACACTGATTTACTAAGCAATCGTCCAGAAAATCAAGCATTTTTCATTCCACAGTACACGCACGCTTTCTGATGTCAGAAAGAATGCCCACTCAGCAAGGGAGACTTCTCAGAAATGAAACAAAGTTCTGACCCAAACACTCGCTTTCTATACTCCACGCTAGCGATACGAATCCTCAAGACTCTTTGGCTATCACTCTTCACCCCCTGAAAAGAGGGTCGGGCTGTATACTTTTTTGTTATTCTTACATGAGAAAGCATGGCGAAAGGTAACGTTTTTATCTTGGTAAATGGCATATTCAAAGTTAAAGATGCACTTCTTCAAACCAAGCGGTAAAATAATAGCTTTCAGTGGCTGGCTGCATCGCTAAATCATACTTAGCGCTTGCCGAATGGATTTATCATTGCTACCAACTCATTGGTCTTTGTGGTCGCCTGATCTTGCAGACCAGCCACTATCGCTCCATGTGCAGCTGTGACCTTATCATCCAAATTCTTAATAGCTTTGATTGGTTCTGGTATTGCTGCGAGCACTCCATTTATTACGGATGACGCGTTAACTGAGTCCATGATAATTTTCTCATTGAGAGTATTGCCTATGGTATCATAACAGCATACTCTTTGAGTACCCCCGACAGCACAACCGACCTCTTTGTGGGTAGACCAAATGGCCATTGTGGTTGCTTCAAATTGATTAGAGACGGCTGTCGTGTACGTCCAGTCTGGACTTAGCTTCTTTATTTCTAGAACGTCTGAGTTATACTTTGTCAAAATTGTAGTCCAGCTTTCGCTTGTGAGCACGGCACATCTCTTTTTGTCAAAATCCGTAAGTTGTGCCTGAGACGCTACAATTCTCTTCGACTTATCCAACAAATTCAAATTCCAGGTGAGCTCATAAGTACCAGTCTCACGGCGCACTGTGTTATGCGTATCCAAACAGACTTTGTCGGTGTCCTGATCATTTGTAATCGGAGCTTGTGCATTGGTGATCGTATGGAAGGATTGCAGTGCAAGTGCCAAGTAACTAATCCAGTCTGAAGTCTTCATGTGAGTGCGAGATCGATAATTGAAAAGTCACCTACATGGATGGCATGATAAGAGCTCAATACCTTGCAGTAGTTCAAATTGGCTACAATGTGCCAACGGGGATGTTCGCTTTACCCTCCTCACTCTGCATTAGTCATCAATTAGTCGTTTGTGGTATCAGTCCCTATTAAATGCGTTGTCGACTTGTTCTACGTGAGGACGACACCCCTTTGTACACGTGTTGGAGACGCGTGCTACGTGCTGACGACACCCTTCTGTACACGTGTTGGAGACGTGTTTTACGTGTTTGCTTGTTGCAAAGCTCAAGTTGTTGATTCGCATCGGTTTTTTAAGTGAGAGCGTATGGTCGATCGACTCCATGGCAAACACTCACGACATTTTTTGGGCGATGCTGATCAGCTTGATTTAAAAAAGATTTCTTCCGAGATTGTGACAGGAAATACATCAGTTTTCAGTATAAAAGCTTTTCCCTTGCCATTGCAGCAGCCGTGCAGTAAACGGATATAATGACAATCAGTTTACTGGACATCATATATATATATATATTCCTGCGTGTAGTCTTTACAAATAAGCGAAGCTGAAATACGATTGGTTTACGAGTCATTCCATAATTGATAATCCGTTTGTGGCGCGCATATGAGTAATATGCGACTCTCGTTTAAACAATATGCTGATCAATCAACCATTAGTCAATGCCCCTTTTTCAACGAAGAGCTTGGTTGCGTCATGTTTGCGAATGAGTAAGAATAAGTCTACTCGTCCACGCGTTTGCATGCGTCGATTGATATTTCCTCTACATATCATACTTATGTTGAATGTATGGAGTTGGTTGCATACAAAATCGCAGGCCGAACATTGTCTGTGATAAGGGGCAATGTTTTCCCTTGATACTGTACATGTCTTTTCTAAACGCCATACAGTAAAACCTGTGTAAAGTGATAATATCTAAAGGTATAACCTGTGTATGGTTCTAAGATTTAGCTGGTCCCAACTTGGGAGCTAAGGTATCAGGCCAGATTATGGCCGACGACCAGTTTTTGGCCGATAATCAGCAGTAGGCAATCAGATGCTAGAGCTGACAACTATGAGCGATATGATTGGCTTGTTTAACGAATGGGTCAGTTTATAGCCGCCCACACGCGTCAAACGCAGGTTGATCACATACTGCAACGACGCACGATGAAGAAGAGAAAGGTCTACAGCCAAGACGATCTCGCGAAGGCTATCACTGCTCGTGAACGTGGTATGTCGTGGGACACCGTTCGCGAGTTATTACCCACAATTCCAGAAAGAACAATCCGCCGCCGAGCTACCCAACAGCGCTCTGGTATGACAACAAGAAGAACCGGACCACCGCCCGTTCTTTCCCAAGAAATTGAAGACGACCTCCAGACGTGCATCGTAGGGATGCAGCGAGAGGGTCTCCCTGTTACGCGTGAGATGGTACTCAGCAAAGCGAATGAGGCGTACCGCGTGCTTTACAGTCCCACGCGATCGGCTGGCCTCCTGAGCGATGGATGGGTTAAGCGATTCTTTTCCCGTCACCCCAAGCTTTCACTCAGAGCCCCTCAAGTGATTTCTCGCGCACGCAACCAAGTCCAGCAAGCGAACCTCGATCATCTTCTGAATCAGCTGATCAAGCACGCGATCGAGCGCAAACTAAACAACGACCGCGTGTTTAATATGGACGAGACGGGATTAGGTCAGAAAACGAAATCAAGGAAAGTCATCGCTGTGCGTGGGTCGAAGAACGTTTGGACAAAGGCATCGACATGAGCTTCCACCTGACGCTAGTCGCCTGTGTTAGTGCCTTCGGATCGTGTCTGCCGCCACTCTTCCTGCTTCCAGGCCAACGTTTGACATCCTGACTGAGTGTTCCATCCCTGGTGCTACAGTCGCCATCGCTCCAAAGGCGTTCATGAACCAAGCTATCTTCGTCAAGTGGTTGAAGCACTTTGCAGCAAGCGTACCCAGCAGCGTCATTCGGCCACTGCTGCTCATCTACGACGACTGTGCAAGCCATTACAGCAAGAGAATCGTTGAGAAGGCGATCGAGATGAAGATTATTCTACTTCTTCTTCCTCCTAACTCCACGCACATCTTGCAGCCCTTAGATGTCTCTGTGTTCAATCCCTTCAAGACCAGCCTGCGTCGCTCCATGGACCGCTTAATGATCGATGAAGATGTGTCGAGCTTGACGAAGAAACAGGCAATCTCACTAGCATCGAGCGCGTGGCAAAATGGTGTGCTTGCCAAGCCAGATAATGTGATTTCTGGCTTTGTCAGCACTGGCCTTTGGCCAATCTCAGCACCCAAGATGCGTGCACGTAGAGAATTATAGACGATGGAGGTGTTAAAAACGGAAGCGCACCAAGAAACCCGGTGTGGCTCACAGTACGACAAGAGCTCCGTACGGAGGTACTCTTCCTGCCCAAGCCTTCAACGAAATGCAAAGGAAAGCGCAAGTCAGTTGACATGCTTGATCGCAACATGACTCAAGAACAGTTGCAACAGATCGAGTAATACAATTAAGTTTTGTATTAGATTTGTAACGGCCATATACTGACCCATTCGTGAAAAATCCAGTATTTTTGCCTCTTTGCTCTGTTCCATACATTTCTTATGTTTGATTTTTAAGAAATATGGTTTGCTGCAAAGTGTAGCCACGGTGTTCCCATTTCTTTCAAGCTATTTAGGAACCAAAAAAATCGAAATACGAAGTCAGCATTTAATTTTAGCTAAGGTATACGAATCCCGGGCATAAACCGGTCTCATACCTTACTTTAAAAAATTTGGTTATAACCCGTCTAAAGTTTTAAGTTATAACTTTTCTCCAGTCCCAAGCATTTTTTTAAGAAAGCCGCCAAGGAGCTCATGTCCAAACTACAGTGCAGGACACTCGAAACCAGCATGTTTTTTCCCTTACCAAAATTAATAATAGCGATTTGGATAAACTATGAACATAAAAAAAGAGCGCTATCACCTAAAAAAGCAATTCAGCTATCTCTCTACGCTCTCAGATTTTCTGTATCAATTTTTTTGATCGAGATATTATCATTCCAAGTCAGGCTACATTTTGCATTATAGTATGGGCAGGTATAAAATTGGCCACCTCTACAAATACAGTATTTCTATAATTTAATTAATGCACATGATTTATAAATGTATTTAACCAATAGAAACACTTGCTGAGGACGGTAGCCAATCATAGCGCCTGCTACCAGACACTTCCCGTTTAACAGCATGCTTTGTCTTTGATATTATTCTAAATAATACATCATATGTGCCCTCTTTCTACAAAAGAAAAGCGTCATCACCAAGAACAGCTTCACCACTTTCTCCCTACGCTCTTAGAAAATTTTAATCGTTTGTTTTGATTGAGATATTATCAATCAAAGCGAGGCTACATTGCACATTTATTAGAAACAATTTATTGACATAATTAAGGAATCGAAACACTTGCTGGGGACGGTAGCCAAACATGAAGTATCTGAAGTGAGGGTGTTAATGTCCATAGAATGCAGCTAGGGATGCGGCGATGCGATCGGTACTTGCGTACAGCATACTCCGCTGCTCTTCCAGTGAGTCCTTCCCAGTAAACATTCATGTATCTCTAGGCTTTGCGTGCATGACGGCGGATCTCGTTGACGCTAACAGAGGCAAGTGGAAGAGGCACGGTTTTTTGTAGTCCAAACCAGGAATAATCGCAGTTCTTCCTTGTATACAGTTTAGCAGATCCCCAAAAGTTTTCGAT